>QJNZ01000005.1:178265-315420 GCA_004155055.1 Monosporascus sp. CRB-8-3
GTAACTAACAATAAGATATACCCGATTAATTAATTAGTTCCTAACGCCCCTAATCGTAACTGGTTCCCAGCCACCCTTTAATTGTCGCCGACACGGTAACGGGGCCGAAGCCCTTATTGGTTTAGCTCCTTTTAGGCTGGCGGCACCTAGAGGAACGGTGGCCCAAGCTGGATATGAACCAATTATCTCTTAAGACCAACCGAAACAGGGTGCCTAAGCCTGTTGCAATTAAAAAAGATACCCAGGCTTGCGACTACTAAGCCATTAGGCCTAATTAATCTTTTAACAAAAAATAATTTACTGCTTTTATATAAAATAACTCTTTTAAAAAAACGGTTACTTTTATTAAACGAATTATATCCTTAATAAACGTCGGAAATTTAAAAACATACGTCTTTAAAAAAAACGCTTATTATAAAAAAAATAAAAGCTCTAATAACTGGGGTGGAAAATAATAATAGGCAATCGTAATTAATAAAGGGTAAAAATAATGGTCGTAAAAAGGTTAAAATAAAAAAACGGAAATATAACGTTTATAGTAAACCTGGATATAATACGCGCATTTATAAGGAAATTATAATAACGTTTAACGATAAAAAGTTTAAAGAATTTAAATTAATTTATTACGTTATAATTAATTAATTTACCTTCGTTATCGAAAAATATTAAAAAACGAACGATTCGCTTATATAATACGTTTAATATATTTTTTAATAATTTAATAAAGATAATTATAAATTTATTAGAAATTTACAAAGTTATAACTTTTTTAATAACCATGTTAAGAATTATATATGTTATAAAGATATAAAATTAAATATACGGATGTCGGCGAGCTAGCTAGTTATATATGGGCCAGCAAAGGCTGTACGCATAGACCAGCCAAGGCTTTAGGCCTTAGCGACCATACAATCTCTAACAAAAGAGTAGAAATGATTTAACAGGCTTACTTATTTAGCCTGTTCGCTTATATCTTATATTAACGTATTTAGGTTAAATATCGAAAAATTTAATATGTTTAATATTACTATTAAGAACATACATAAAGTATTCATAGTGAATTTAATAATATCCGATAATACGGCGCATATATTGAAAAATAAACAGTAAATTTTTAAATTATTATTTTTAATCTCTAACTAATATTTTCTAAACATTAATATTAATAATAAGAAATTTAAATTTAAGTTAAAATTTACTTATATAGTGTAATAAATATATAGAAGTTAATTTAGGTGTTTGATTATATATTAATTTTAAACGAATAAATTATTTAAAACGAAAAATAACACTGTTAACACGATTTATAAATATGATATATAATTTAATAATAATAATAATAATAATAGGGGATTAATAATTAAATCGTTTTTAGATGATAGTTAATAAGATATAAACCGTACTTAAAACCTAGTATTCGAAAAAAGCTATATATATCCGAGAGTTAATAGAATAATAAAGTTAAATAAAACTATAAAGTTGGGGTTAATTTAGATAATATATAAATATTACGGTTAATTCGTTACTAGAAATATAACGATAATATAAAAGATTGTAATTAATATATATATATATATATATAGAATTATATAAATATATATAACGTTTAAGAAATTTAAAACAGTTATATTTTAATATGAAAAATTTATATTAATTATAAAATATTTTTTATAAATTCGAAGTGTTATTACTAGAAAAGAAATTAATTATTATTATTAAATATCTATAATTATGCTAATATTAATACGAATATTTTAAAGTAAAGGAATTATTATATTAATTTATAATACGTAAGATAGTTAAATTTATAATAAAATAAATTATATATAATATAACTATTCTCCTTAAAGGAGAAAAAACCGTAGAATTAAATTGAACAAATAAATAGATTATGCTATTAGTTGCTAAGCTTTATTAAACTTTAATTTCTTTACAGATTGCCTAATTATGCCCTTATCGACGACCATTTTTAACAGAATTCTGGACGGTTTTCGTAATCAAGAGCAGCAGGATAAATTATTGTTCGTAATCCTTTTTATATCGATTTAAAATTTAAACTTCGACGTTTTTAAACTTGTTATCGTTATTTTTTAATTTTATTAATTATCTTTTTATAAACCGGATATTTGTTGGGATAAGCTTACGTAAAAATCGATTATTTCCTTTATTTTAAATTAAATCGTATCCGAAAATTAAAAATAAAATTCGATTTTTTCGGAAAAATTATTAATATCGATAAAAATATCGATATATTTTATTTAGTAAATTATTTTATTTAAATAGAATAACGTAATTAAAACTGTTTTCGTCGAAATTCCGAAAATACGGAATATTAGGACTTTATATTCGAATTTAGCCGGTATTTTTTAGTTACCTTAATTAATAAAGAGTTTAAAAAGTTTTAAAATTAATTAAAGTTAAAAAAGTTATAAAACTAATAAAAGGTTATAAAGTAGCTATTTTATATAAACTTAAGGTTTACGGCGAAAAGATTAACATTTCCTACGTTATTATTTATAAGGTATATTATATAAGACTTATTAAATTAAAAAGCTAAAAGGTATAAGGTTTATTAAAGTCGAAACTTATCGGTATTACGTAATCGGTTTCGGGATAAGGCTTTTTATAAACGAGGTATACTTTATCGTTACCGTAAAAACTATTAATAATTACCGTATTCGAAAATATTAAGTAAAATATTAATCGTATTAATTATTAATATAATTACTTCGTATCTTTAAATTAGTTTAATAATACGGCTTAAGCTTAACAATCTTACATAACGTAACTATTAACGTTTAATATTTATAATAGAATTTATAAATTATTAATACGAAATTACCTAAAAAATTAGTTTATATTTATATTTTTATAAAGAGTAGTACAATTTTACTAATAATAATAAAAAATGGATACTAGTATAACATAATTATTAAATAAAACAAACGTTAAAATAGTTTATACTACATAATATATAAACGAACCGACTATATTAGCGGATCGTTTAATTTCTTTAATTCTTTTACTTTTAATATTAATATTATAAAAACTGTTATTTTATCTATGCTATCTTTCGTATTTATTTTAAAATACCGATATTATACTATATCTTCTCGAGCTAATATTATTCTTAATTTAAAAAAGTAAACCTTTTTTATTTAGCTTTAATATAATAAAAATAAAGAATTTTTTTAGTTTAATATATAGAATTCGTTATATACGTAATTAGTTAATAAATTAACTACATTATACATATATATATTACTAATTATCCGAATGGTATTAAGTTTACAATTTAGTGGTTATAAAATTTAAATAAATATATTATATAGTAGTTTTTTAATCGTATTAAGTTTTATATTATTTTATTAAGGAACTCGTTATAAAACCTTGTATTGAGAATTTTTAGTTATTACATCCTAACTCCGGTAGGCCTTACAAATAATTAGGCTAAGAAACTTATTCAGTCCCGACTGTAAAAAGTACGTGATTAAACGCTTTTTAAAGATCCGTTAAACGCTAGTATGTCTTATTTAGCAGCTTTTATCGATATATAATACAAGTGAATAAAATAGTGTAAAGTTACAAAAAACTAAAAAGAATATATGTAACTAATGTTATAATTTAAATTTGATTTATATATAATATAACTTAATTCCTTAAATTACATTTAATTATTTATTATAATTAAATATACGTAAGTTATATCACTTTTTAATTTTTTTATAAAATAAAAGTTATTATAACCTATTTAACTTCGTTATTATATATTATAAACTTATATCATTTAAATTATCAAACTAATAACCAGATATATTTTCCTTTATTTCTCTTTTATTTTCTTAAAATTAAGTAACTTTTATTTAATACTGTTAAAGGCTTTTTCAAAATATATACCCATATTTAATTACGTATAATTAACGTTTAAAGCTTACTAGGTTGTTTTTAACTCGATCCTTTCTATGGCCAGCCCGCGTTAGATTATAATATCAATATCGCAACTCTTATTAACCTAGCTTATTCGATTTAATTTACTTATTAGATATTTATATTATAATGTTTAACTATTTTTATACAGCTATTTAAAATTCTTGCATGGTATTTCGAGGTTATAATAAAGCTTTCCGAAAAAGAATTAGTAAAACTTATAGGATTTTATACGGCCGACCTTCTATTAATAGCGGATTTTATTAATATAGCGTTATGTTTTACAAGAAAATTCTAAAAAATATAAAATACATAAATAAAGTTAATTTTATATCTTTATAAAAAAGAATAATGAATAAAAGTTATAATATTTAGTGTTTTTTTAAATAATTAATATTTTATATAAATATAACTCGTTGAAGTAATTTTTCTTTATTTTTTAATATAAACTTTATCGTTTTAATTAATATATATATTTATTTAAATTATTATATAAAAATCTTTTTTTAATTTTATTTCTTTTTCTAAATTATAAATTCGCTTTTATATTGGTTTATATAAATATATAATTTATAATAAACGAGGATTACATATAAAACTTTATTTAATTATAAGAATTTACTAACTTATTTTTATATAATAAAGAGCTTATAATTAGTAGAATATTTAAATAGAACTTATTTCTGTACCTTGTATTAAAGTACTAAAATATTTATAAAAATAAAGTGATTTTAGCGATTTATATAAAAAATAGCGGCGTGATAGGGGGCTAGGGCGTTAAGTATAGTTCGTAAATTTTCAGAATCTTATTCTTCTAGCCCCTGCTAACCCTGTTAATAAGTAAGATAGAAATGGAGCTGTTTTGCTTATATTTCCACCATTTTAAGTTTTAATCTAGTCGGTTAAAATAAACGTACGGCTTTCGGTTAAATTTAGCCGTATTATTTTTAATATAGCTGAATCGTTATTATTTCTCGAAGTTATATAGTATTAATACTTTTATTTAACGAAAAATAATGCTTTTCGTAATAAATAAAGTTTTTTCTTATTAGATATCGATATATTCGAAATAGAAAAAAGGGTATATTAAGGTAAAAGGTGCCGGTTTTTTCGAAGGATATAAAATATCGGATAAAACTTATAAGTAAACTAATTTCATATATAAAATTAACGGTTAATACTAAGGCGTTTTTAATTTCGAAATCTATGCGAATAAATTTATACCTTATTTTTAATATAATTATTATTTTATTAACGTAAGCTTATAAAAAAAGCCTCTTAGACTTATCTATTATTATACGTACTTAATAATATACCACTAAAACTTTTTATGTTTCTATTAATCCTAGACTTTCGCAAATAAGCTAAACCGAAAGTACCTAGGTATATAGGCGTTATTCGTAATTTTCTTCCCAGGTAATACTTTTTTTTTCGAATTATATTTAAAAACAAATTAATTAAAATTTTACTATTCCGAATTATAAAATAAAAGAACGTAGTTAGTATGCTATAACTAATAAGCTAAATACGGAAGGGATTAAAATAATAAAAAAGTAGAAAAAAAATTGTACTTATCTTTAAAAAAAAAATTTAATATAGCTTACGTTAAAAAAACGAGATAGTATCAGCTAGCAGGGGGTGCTAACGCACCCTATATACGGAAAGGCTCCTTTTAATCGGAAGATATATGTTCTGGGACTAGGCTACATAAAAGCTGTACGCGTACGAAAAATATACGGAGATAAACTTAATATAATAACATAACTAATATCACTTATATCTAATAATTAAAAGTTTTATTTCGTTTAATTTGCCTTATTATTAATTAATTAACTATTACTAAAACGATATAAACTATATATTAATAATAATTATTCGTATATTTCATTAATTACAATAATAACGATATCGTTAACGTCCTCCGTAATTTATAACGGATTTAAAACTAAAACCGTTTTAAGTGCGAATTCCAGGTTAAAACGTACGCTTTTAATATATAGGATTAAATCGATTTTAATTAATCACTTTCGTAACTTATTAAACTAATAAAACCCGACATAACTTCGTATCCGAGAAAACGAATCCGTTATATAATACGAAATAATACCTTACATAGTTCCTTAATTATAATTATATTTTCCGAAAAAATTAACGAAAAAATCGATTATATTAGTTACTTAATAAGTACCTTTAAAATAACGACCGAAAGTAAATAAACTTATAATTAAAACTTTACGGCATATATTTACAAAAATCGTAAATACGAAATTTTCCGAAAAAATAATAACGATTTTATATAAGGTAAAGTGCCATTAAGGTGTCTAGCTATATACATACATACAGGGAGCTGATCTATTTATTAAGTACATATATAAATTAGTTTTACAAACGCAACCGGGAAGTACCCCTTTAAAAACCGTCCCTTTTTGGCCAAAGGCCGGAAAAACGCAATACGAATTATATAACATACGGCAACTAACGATAAGATATACCCGATTAATTAATTAGTTCCTAATGCCTTTAATCGTAACTGGTTCCCAGCTATCCTTTAATTGTCGCCGACACGGTGGCGGAACCGAAGCTCCAACTGGTTTAGCTCTTCTAAGCTGGCGTTACCTAAAAAAACGGCGGCCCAAGCTGGATTTGAACCAACTGTTTTTTGCGCCCAACCGTAATAGGGTGCCCAAGCCTGTTACAATTGAAAAAGACACCCAGGCTCGCGACTATTAAGCCATTAAGCCAATAACGATTTTATAAAATAAATTTTAAAATTAATATTTCCAGTAATTAAGGAAATAATTTTTTTTATAAAAAAAAACTTATTAAAATAATTTAACAAATTACCTAAATCCGGCTACATATTTTATAATAGGTTTTTAATTAATACTTAACGATAATACTATAAAAAGTTAAAATAAATTTCAAAATTAATAAGGAAACTAAACAAATAAATCGTAAAGTAATAAAATATATAACCTAGAAGTAATAATATAAAATCTTAAAATCGAAAACGATAATTATATAAGTTAACGAACTATATATAATAATAACTTCTATTATAAAAACTTAGAAAACTATAGTTTAAATAATAATAAAAATCTAAAATTAACAACGGTATAATTAATTATTTAAAAATAACGGTTAGCTTTTTAAATTATTAAATTATAATCTATTTATAATCTATATCGAAAAATAGTAAAATAACGTTTTTACCATTTTACGGAACATTTACGGACCCCTTTAATTAAAATAATCTTAATTAGAAAAAAACCAAGAATAACTTATAACTATAAAAAAGAACCTTAAAGCGTAAGCCGAAACGAAATAATTGTAAAGTTTTTAAATAAACCGAAATAATAATAATAATAAGTAAAAACGTTAAAAGTTAAACGTATAAAGGATTTGATATAAAACGTACTTTAACCTTACGTATAAATTACCTTAATGTTATTACGCGTTTTTTAATAAAGTTGTAACAAAATTTAAACTTAATAAGGTAATTTTAATATTAATTTATAATTAAATTATTTTTAATTAATCTTTAAAAAAAATTAATCGTTTATCGAAAAATATAAAAAAATAATCCTTTAAAAGGTAAATTAATTTTTAAAAAAGGTAAAACGAATTTTAACGTACTTTTTAATCTTTAATTAACGTAACGCAATAAACGCCGTATCTCACCCCTTAAAAAACTCGTTTATATAGGATTTAAAGTTTACTATATATATCTTTAACCTTATTAATAAATTCCTAAACTATAAAATAACGATTTAATCTAACGAAATATACGTAAAAAACAATTTCAACTCGATTAAAAAATACAAAAATATAAATATATTACTTTACAAGTTTAACGGCTTAAAATCATTACGTTTATACGACGTAACCTATTATAAAAATTTCGTATATAACCTAATATTTCTCCGGTAGCTCCGAAAAAAAAATACTAGTAAAATAACTAAAAGGTTAATAACTTTGTTCGAAATAAATTTAATTAAGTAATTATGATATTAAGAAATAAGTTTAATTAATTCGTTATCGAAAATATTAACGTAATAATTATATATATAACTCTTATATTTTATAAACGAAACGTTAATTTATATATAGTAAAATTATTATACATTAGTAACGGTACGATATAATACTTAAGATTAAAATATTAAAGGTTTAAAATAATGAGCAAACTGCATATCTATATAAAAAGAATACGCTTAAAAGGTTTTATAATAATCGAATATTAAATATATAACAAAGCGAAAACTAAAATGTAAATACGTTAAAAAAAAAAAAACTTTCCCATTAAGAAAACAAATTGTTATCGACTTTATAAACTTCGATAAAAACTCGGAAAAATATCAATACGTTATATTCGTTACCGATAAATACTTGAAATTTTTCTAAAATACTTACTTTAAAAATGATAATAACATATATTAATTATAACGTTCGAACATTTTTTAAAAGATTTAAAAATCTTAAATAAAATTTTTTATAAATAATCGAATATAATAAGGAAATTATGAAAAATCTCTAATTACGAAATATATTATAATCGCCTTTGTAATATTAAATTTAAATTTTTAATATTATATATCCATATTTAAAACAGGGGTATAAAACGTTTAAAAATATAATTAAAAAAACGATTATAATACGAAATATCGTTAAGTGATTTTCGTTCCTAATTATATATATGTTTAAAACGGTAAGATATCTATATAATCGTACCCTTAAATACGTATATTTTTTAAAAAAGATTAAACGAAATTTATTAGATTTATTTAACTTATAAAACTGTATATTAATACTTAATAGAAAACTTTAATAAATTTATTTACAAATATACGGTTATATACCTTACGTTATAATAATTACCGTTATAAAAACACCAAAGATTTTATAAATTAAACCCTAAAACTTAAATGAACTTTTTAGATAATTATCGATTTATAAATATTTAGAATATCTAAAACCCGTTAATTAAAACAGTTAGTACTATTCGAAACGTATAATTTAATAAAAAGGTTACCATTTTAATTAATATCAAAAAATTAAAAAACAACTTTTTATACGTTATAGATCTCTCCCTAGAGAAGACGTAACCGTGGAAACAAATTAAACAAATAGATAAATTATGTTATCGGTTGCTAAGCTTTATTAAACCTTAACCTTATAGGTAACTTTAAACTACCTAATTATGCCCCTATCGACGACTATTTTTAACGGAATTCTGGACGGTTTTCGCAATCCGGAATAACCGGATAAATTATCGTTCGTAATATTTTTTATATCGATTTAAAAGTTAAATTTTAACGTTTTTAAATTCGTTATCGTTATTTTTAATTTTACCAGTAATTTTTCTATAAACCGGATATTTTTTAACATAAATTTACGCAAAAATCGATTATTTCCGTTATTTTAAATTAAATCGTATCCGAAAATTAAAAACAAAACCCGATTTTTTTCGAATAGGTTATTAATAATAATAAAGATATCGATATATTTTATTCGGCCGATTATTTTATTTAAATCGGGTAATTTAATCGAGACCGTTTCTATCGAGATTTCGGAAGTACGGAATATTAGGACTTTATATTCGGACTTGGCCGGTATATTTTGGTTATTTTAATTCATAGAAATTTAAAAAACCTTAAAATTAATCGAGGTTAAAGAAGGTAGCTAACTGGCGAAAGGTTGTAAAGCAGCTATCTTATACGGACTTAAAATTTACTGCAAAAAGCTTAACATCTTCTAAGTTATTATTTAAGATTCCTCCTGCCAAACCGTAAAGCTAGAAGGTATAATGTTTATTAGAGTCGAAACTTGTCGATATTACGTAACAATCGGCTTCGGAATAAGGCTTTTTACGACCGAAATATAATTTATCGTTACCGTAAAAACCATTAATAATTACCGCATTCGAAAATATTAGGTAAAGTATTTATTATATTAATTATTAATGTGATTATTTTATATCTTTAACTTAGCTTGGATAATACGGCTTAAATCTAACAACCTTGCATACATTATAAATTACCGTGAAAACCATTAATAGTTGCCGTGTTCGAAGATACTAGGTAGAGTATCTATCGTGTTAATTATTAGTGTAATTACTTTGTATCTTTGGCTTAGCCTGGATAATACGGCTTGCACCTAACGACCTTTTATACGTTACAGAAAAAAAGCTATAAAAGTAATTATAATAAGTAAAATTACTTAATTAAGGCCTAAATTACATAAATATATAAATATAAAAAAAACGGATATTTAAACGGAATAATTTAGATATTAATTAAATAAAAAAAGTAATTTTAAAATGATATAAACATACGATATATACGGAATAAAAAAAATATACTTATTCGTATAAAACCAATTACCTTTATATAACTGTTATATTCGAAATATTTTCGTTTTTTAAATAATTACTTTTATTAATATTTACTTTTATAACTATTACGATTATTACGTTAACGAAAATAATAAATATAACTTTAAACTTTTGTTACGTTATTTAACTTAAAATAACGGTAAAAAACGAAAGTGCTTTACGGATTATAAACGTATATTCCCCGGACATTCCGGATTAAACAAATAATTATCGGTATAATTATAAAATATAAAAAACCATATTTAATATAAAAAGATAAAATTATTTTATTAATACAATCGATAATCAGCCAGGAAATTACGGAAATTTAATAAAAATAACCTCCTTAAATACGCTTTATTTAAATTAGAAAAGTTTCGATAAAAAATATATAAAATCCTTATATTACGAAACCGGATATATAAACGGAACTTATTACTATTATCGCGAAATTATAAAAAACTAAATATATACCTTTTAAAAAAGATATTTAGGAAAACCGAAAAGGTTTATTTATAAAGCTATAAAAAGATATAATGTTAAAAAATCGGTAATAAATTGGTAACTAAAAAAAACAAATCCTAAAATATATATAAATATATATTTATAAATTCGATAAAAATAACTAATTATAAAAATACAAAGCATATCTTATTATATAAAGCTATTAATAGTTAAAAACGCTTATAGTAATATATATATATTTATTTTAAATAAAAAGTTATTTAAATCCTTAATTATTATTATAAATAAATTTAACTAAGAATTAAAATAATATAACGTTGTTAATATTTTCGTCAACGCCTAGCTACCTTATAAAATATATATAAAAACACACTTAAAATACCCGCAACGTAATAAAACTTTCTTAATTAAAAAAGCTTTATATAATTTAAAAAAGTTGTTATTATTATAATAAAAAGATTTTATCGGAACGTTTAAAAAATTAAAACTTACCCCCGTTCCCTATAAGCCTTATTATTTTATTCGTTAAAAAATACTTATTTCTTTTTTTATAAACGATATCGTTATAACATATTACAAAAATATTAAAACTTCGTTAATTAATTAATTTAATAAATTTGGAAACGGTATACATGTATAAAAAATAAATACTTATAATGGTTTCTCGGTATCGAAATAATTAAAAACAAACCTAACAAGAAACTTTTATTATCCTAATTTAACTTTATAAATAAATAAATTATTTTAATCCTTAAAAAAATTAAATAACCTTTTAAAAACGCCTATAATAAACGTTAAATTATTACCGAATTTTAATTTAATCTACCTAAGCTGTAATAACAAATTTTAAAAAGAAACGATTTTATTTTATACGTAACATTTAATACGTAACTTAATATATCCTTTATTATATATCAACTTACCCGTTTTAACTTAAACCTTATCAACGCATATTATAAAATTATTAATTAAATTATACTATACCTAATCGAAATTAAAACGTTAACGTTATAATTCGAAAACGAAAATTCGTTAAATACCTAAAATAACATTTTTTTCACGGACAATATAATTAATCAAAAGAATTCCTAAATTTACGCTATAAAGTTATTTAAAATAATAATAATAAAACAGGTAAATAAATAAAAGATAATAACTACTTCTATAACCGAAACGGAATTATTATACCTTACGTTAAATATAAAAAAAAACTTTATTTAACTTTTAATTAATTAAAAAACTAAAAATTACTTTGAATACTAAACCATTAAATAGATAATATAATAATTAATAAATTATATAACTTATTAACGTCGACATCGCCTTATTACAAATAAAACTACGATACGTAAATATATATATTTACTAATTACGAAAAACCGGAAAAGAAACCTTAATTAAAATAAATTATACGCCTATAAACAACATATTAACTAATAAATTAACTAAAGACCTATTACGCGAACTATTTAAGCACTTTAAAAAACAGCTAAAACTAATAAATATTACGGAAACCTTTAAATAATAAAGGAATACCTTGTAAATAATTTTAAAAAAGAAATTAACTAATTAAAAAAATTTCATCGCCGGAGGAAAAGTCGAATAAAAAACTGTAACTTTAAAAAATAATAATATATAACAATTAACGCTATAAATACTTTAAAGCGTTAAAAGGGTATATTAACTAGCAAAAGATAATAACGTACCTTATATACGGAAGAGTTCCTTCTAATCAGAAGATATATGTTCCGTTACTAGGCTCTATAAAAGCTGTACGTATACGAAAAACATACGGAAATAAGCTTAATATAACAATACAATTAATATCCCCTATATTTAACAGGTAGTTTCGGTTACGATAAAAACCTTTAGCTTTTTACGGCTAAACCTAATATATAAGAAAGTTATTTAAAGCCTAATAATACTTTTTATATTAAACTATATAGTAAGAATTAACCGTTATTAAGCTTACTCCGAGGTAAAGCTTTTTTAATAGAGATTTGCTATTTATGCTGTATCCCCCTTGCTATTCGTGCTGTGTGCCCCACCTTCCAGCTGATACGCACCTGGCATAGCTGTCAGTTTCTAACTAGTTCCACCCCTGAGACCCTGCTCTATTAAAAAGCAGGAAAATATATTTAATTTTAATTAATTCCGTATATCACAGGCTCTTATTAATAATTTTAATTAAAACTTTACATCTACTACGGCAGTATTTCGTAAAATAACAACACAATTTAGCTAATATGTTAACGGAATTAACGCTTTTGCAACTGAAAAGAATAATTGTAGCTAAAGGCGTTACAATTGTAGCTGGGAGTTAACAGGTGGCAGATCTGTGGCGGCTGTAGGCAGCTGTTAAAAGTGGGACACAGCACGAATAGCAAGGGGGATATAGTACAAATAGCAAATCTCTTTTAATATAAGGCTTTAAAATACGTTAAACTTTATAAAGCCGTATTCGGGCTTTTCGTTAAAGTTAAAGATAAGGTAATTATTAGTTTTAGGAAAAAAGTTAACGTTATTACTTATTTTATTTAAAATATAATATAGGTTTTTTTAAAAGAAGTTACTTGCCGACTTAAAAAAATCGCTTTATTAAAAAAGCCGAAGGTATTTTCGCTAATAATAACGCTTTATAATAAGTACGCGGCCGTTTTTATAAACGTTTTATTAATAACGTAAAAACGCTATAAAGCAAGAAAAAGGGTAAAAAACATAATAAAACGATAATAAAAAACGGCTTCGATAACGTCGTTAAAACGTTAATTAGATTTAAAAAATAATATAAAATACCGAGTTAAGTATAAAAACAGTTTTATTATTATATTTATCGGCTGAAACGATAATTTAAGACATTAATAATTTAAAAACATCGAAAATAAGGAGAATTTAAGCCGTAATAATACGGCGCGTAATTTCGAAACAGTTATTTCTTATAAAAATAAAGATATCATTAATTCTTTAAATATAAAAATTAGTAAAAATAATAAAAGTAATAAAGATAATACGGAAATAAAGCTGTAAAGATATATTAAAAGTATTAAAGGTATTAAAATAATGGAAATAACTATAAAAAAATGTAAAAAGGATAAAGATTTTTTTTAAAAATGAACTTTTTTCGAATTAATATATTTCGTTACTATATGATATATAATATTATTTAATATCATTAAATTTTAAAAAATGTTAAATTTTTATATAAAATAATCGTATTTCGGACATATAACTTATTTAACAATATTAAAGTAATTATAATAAATAAATTAAATAACTTTTTATATTTTTTCAAAAAATATTACATTTTATTATATCCGAGTATTAAGCCTGCTTTTAATTAACCTATAATTATAATAATAATAATAACGTTTTTATTTAATTACTTTCGCTTTTAATTTTTCTTAAATTTTAAATACGAATCTTATACTTCTTTTACGATTTAATTACGATATTTTATAATAGGTAAAAATATGCCGTTTTACTTTTTTATTTACTTTTACGTATTTATTATAGTTTATTTTATTATATTTTAATAAGACATTATCAAGGTTAGCCGTAATATAGATTACTTTTATTATTATATTACTACATAAATAATAATAAAAACTTTTAAAAATCCTATAGCTATATTTTTATTTACTAAAAGCTTTTACGATAACATTTTATAAGTACGTATACTTTAAATTTTATAACTTTTTCGGAATAAGTAACTTTATTTATATTTACGGCTATTTTTAAAATTAATATTACCTTTTACGATATAAAATAAGAATTTACCTACTAATAATATATTTAATATTATTCGTAACGGTTTTTTAACTTATTAATACGTAAATAATCTTTTTATCGAAATTATAAATAATTAATATATTCGTTAATAATTTCCTTTTCTATTTTTTTTTCTATTTTTTACTTAAAAATTTACTTTCGATTTTAACTTTAATATTAATAATATCGAACGTTCTTAATATGTTATTAAATTGTAAGAAAAACTTTCCGTTATTTACGATTTTACTATAAAAACGATTATTAACAAACTTGATAATAATATGTATTAATATTATAAAAGTATTTAGATTTAGTAAAATACGTACTAAACGGTATTATTATTTTTTCGTTTATCGAAATCCGTAACGATTTTAATTTTATATTTTGTAATAGTTAATTACGTAATACATAATATTTATATTTTTAATCCATATAATTTTTTAAAACTTATCGGTTATTAAATATAATATCATAAATATATAATTACAACCTGTTAGATTATTTATATATATTTAAATACTGTATTAATTACGGTAATTAAGAGTTGTAAAGAAAACGGTGATAGTAACGAATTATTTCCGTTAATAACGGCGTTTTTTTCGTATTATAGTTATAATTATTAATAGTTATTATAAAACTATAGAAACAATCGTAAAATTATAAAACGACGGTTACGAAAGTTTATATTTATAGCATTATTAGAATATATAGTAAAAAAAACTGGTTAAGGTTAAGATAAGGTTTTTAACGTTCAAAAGTAACTAAATTTAAAATAAGGGAAATTTAAAATGATTAATAAATATTATTAGTCCGAATCCGCTAAGAAGGACCAGTTATTTTTAGCGAAAGAATGTAGAGATAGCTGGTTCTCAACGACCCGAACAGTCTGCTGAAACTGATTCTGAATCCCTATAAGTAAGTGGTGCTGAAAGTTTACGAACTGGCCCTTAATAGGGTTGTCGCCTTAGGAGTAAAAGCCGAGTAAGCTGCGGAGGGCATGCTTAAGCAAAGTTTAAAGTTTAAAGCCTAATAGATCTGATGGCTGGTTCATCTCCTTCCGTAGGAAATTGTTAGCCAGACACCAGGTAAACTTACTTTCTACATCCATAACATAGTCTCTAACACTCACCGTCATTTTGGCATTCAAATCCATCCCGGACTTTATGTCTATCATTTATTTTCGGCTTGCCGTACGTAATGAACGAAATATTCTCTTGCAGTAATACCGCCTCTCGTTTATTTATACACCCCAGACCTACAAAGACTTATGGTAACAATTCAAAGGTGAATATATTAACGAATCCTAGTTTGCGTAGGCGTAGATTGTGCACATTTGTTTGTATCCGCTGACGAACCAAAAGCTGAACACGCCGCTTAGAGATATACCATGTTTTCGGGAGACGCGCTTGATCTATTTGATTCCGACGACTCAAACCCGCCCGTAGCCTGTATCCAACTAGAGAGCTCTTGCTGAAATTGGTTTCGCGATATCTTTAAGACATTCTGCGTTTCCTCGGATGTCATCGAGAAGGAATAGACATCTCGATTGTCCTGCCAGTTTCGGCTATTTCGAGGGACCTTGGCTTTGCGCACAGTGCCGTATATCCCATCTCCGAAGAGTACTTGGCGCAACTTCCAGGCGACGGAGAAGGGACTCAACTGATCTGTCTCGCCATTTAGAATATATAGACAATACCTTTGACGCGATCCATCGGGGAGATATCTCGCATCCGGCACATCTGAATACACGAACATCATGTCAAGGTACCGACGTTGGAAAGGGAGGCAACCACGGTCTTGCCAGCCCAGCCAAAGAGCTCTTCCTTCAGAGTCAATGCGAGTCGAAGCGCGAAGGAATGGTTCTGAAGGTTCACGGTTTCCAATCCGATGTTTTTCGTATACTGCATGCACGATGCCTTGCATCTGAACCCCCGGGCTCCTTTTATCCTTGTCCTGCTTGATGGTCACTTTTTCTTCGACCTCGTGCACCACCCCGTCCCTGTCTAGGGCAAGGAAAGTTCGTGGCTTTTCGACGTCTGTCATATATGTGCGTCGACAGAGCGAAGAAACGAGGTCGTGCCTGACGCTGTTCAGCTGAAGACGGCCGAACGCGGAAATAAGGTCTTCCGTGCGGCATCCTGGGGGAGAGAACCGGGAACGCCTTACAGTACCCCGGATTCCTGCACGTTGAATAAGGAGTTCCCGCGCATCCTCCGTCGCAGCCAAGTATGTTAATTCCCGAACTTGCTCCCAGACAGGATTTATGTAGAAAGATATCCGAAATTGTACATAAACTTTTGGTTTTTGGTCCAAGCGGTTAGGCCTGATACGAATGTAGCCGGTCCAATGTTTCTCGACAGCATCGAGTACATCTTCGCTATCCAGAGCAACGCAGCGACGGCTGAGCAGTGATATAATCGATCTTACGAATCGCGTAGCCGCATTGGGATTCTCGAAACTTTGGAGGACCGTCTCGAGATTATCGCGAGTTATGATCAGACCTTGGAGACGAGATTGAATCTGTCTGGCATCCCTTACCACCCCGTGCGTCGTCCTGAACCGGTCTAGAGGATCAGAGGTATCTTCATTTGTGCTCTCCGAGGGTGATTCTGCAGCTGGCACATCTAATAGCTCTTCCGGGTCGATATCTTGGCCTTCCATCCACGGTTGCACTTCTCCTTGAAGTGAATAGACATCCGGATCAAAAGCAAAAGTCATGGCGTCGTTGTAATTCGCGGTACTCAGAGTCCTCAATTGTCGCAGTATATTGGGTCTGAATATGTCCCGAGCCCAGTCGACAATAAAGTCAATGATCAAAATCAACTGTAAAATATCGTCGATGCCGGTGATACTGCCGCCCCAAATGTAGTTGATCACCTAGACATGGTTAGCACTGACAATAAGCCTAAACGGGTAGAGTTTATGCTTACGTATTTGGGCCTCCCCTCGTTCTCTTGGATATGCCCTGCATATACACGCCAGTCCTCGCCACGGTTTGCCAGAAACCATACAAGAGGGCCACCAGGAACGTCCATTGTATTGCCGCGAGTTTGAAGGAGATCGTATTGAACCTGCAAGGCATGCTTGATTGGAAAAGATGTTTGAACCTCCATTTGCTCGAAGTTTTCGGCACCCTTTTCGCGTTTCGCTTCTAGAATGAGGAACGGGAAGAGTAATGGAGAACCTCCATTATCTGGATTCAAGGTAGTCTTGACGAGATCTTCCACTAATCTTGGAGGCTGATGCGGTGGGTCATCGTGAGCGTACGGCGATTGGAGAATCATGTCGAAGTTTTTCGTCCGTTGCAAGCCATGAATTCTGTCCGGTCTTTTCTTTGGGCCAGACGCCGGTGAATCAGGCGCGAGGCAAGGCTCCTCGATTCGAGATGAGAACAAATCACTCAGGCCTGGATCCAAGGCTGAGCTATTGATTCGATCAGTGGTTCGTGCGATTCATCTTCCTGAGGAAAGGAACTCACTAGTCGTCCATACGACCATTCGGGTTGCATATGCATGTCTGTCTCTTCCGTTGACGGTCCCTCAACGAGGTGGTCCTGCTATTGCTGGAATTTGGATCTGCCTCTATTTCAGATCTCCACAACCTTTTGCGACATCGTTTACTGGAAGCGCTCAGCACTGCGTATTGAATCATACTAAAGAAGAGACTAACCATGCCACCTCAATGTCGAACCTCTCGAAAAGCCTCTGCTCAATTTCATATCTCCAGCCGGATTCGTTACGATTCTCCCTTCGACATCTTGCCGCGAAGCGCATGAGTTGGATAGCCCTTTTCCTAATGTCCAGTTGCCATGGTTTGTCCGGGGTGTCGCCATTCGGTACGAGCCCAAAGTTGGAATATGTGATACGCCCGAGACTTTGAATAACGGCGAATTTGTCTTTATGCTCGGTGGGTACATCGACAGCCATAACGGGATTATATTTTATCGAGTCGACCTCGATACCTTGCCGTTTCGCCTCCCTCTTTAGTTCCCGATACTCATCATCTTTGCTGTGTCGCATGGCTTCGGCGCCACGATGATGGCTTCGATACAGACCTGTGTTCTCGTGGAGTGCTCCAATACCGTTAAACTGTGCTTGAGATTGCCATGGCATCGATCGGTCGGGTTTTGTTTCTGTATTGAAGAGGTGTTGTATGGTGGACCGTAGGCCCGGATTCGCTCTAGGGAGGTGCTTAAAAGCAGGGGCAGGCGCTCGTATAGAAATTACAGACCAAGAAGGTGTATTAGAAGCAAAACGTAAATGTTCGTGGCGGGTCGCTAAAACGGTTGTTGGTCCTTTCCATCCACGCGAAACGAATAACGTCGGAGTAGATGACCGGGGTGTGTAGGCACGTGAGATACCTCCCCGTACTACGCCGCAATCTTGCATGTGTGCTGTGTGCAAGGGCGCTAAACGTACATTCTATTTCCTAGACCGAACTGCGAAGAGATTGGAGCAAGTGGCTGAGCATAGTGTTCGAAACTTGGGTGGAGCGGAAGTGGACGAATAACAGGCTGCCGTGACAAGAGGCAGCTCAAGGCTGAAGCACGTTTCTGGCAGCCAAATGCGGCCACTTTTATGGGGACTAGTCAGTACAAGCAGCAATTTTATGGTTATTCGTACGAGTAAAGAATGCCTCAGGTGTCTTAGTAATAATCTTTTTGGGACATTTACCTGTAAGCTGTTTCTTAGAAAATTCCTCGTTATAAATATATTCTAAGTTTAAGGAGGGACGAGAAGGTTTTAATCAGTTATTTAGGTGGGCTATAATATGATAAATAAGAAAAGGATACTATTTAATCGGAAGATATATGTTCCGTTATTAGGTTATATAAAAATTATACGCGTATAACAAGTATACGTAATAAATTTAATAAAATAAAATAAATAATATCGATTATATTTTATAATTAAAAGTATTAATTATTTAAATACTAAATAGTTATTATTAAGATAATATAAGTAATACGTTAATAATAATTATTCGTAAGTTGTATAAATTATAATAATAACGAGATTATTAATATTTTTCGTTATTTAAAACGAATGTTAGTATTTAAATTAATTTAAAGGTAAATATTAAGTGAAAATATACGGGTTTAATATAAAATATTATATTAATTGTAATTATTTATTATAGTAAATTATCAATTTACTATAATCCGATATAACGTAATATTCGAAAGTATTATTTTATTTTTAATCGTATATTAATATCTTAATTTCGAAAAAACTTTATATTTTATAAAAATAAATTAAGGCCTAATAGTTTAATAGTCGCGAACTTATATATCTCTTTTAAATGCTATAAGCTTAAAGCCCTTGCTGTAATTAACCGTAAAAGACAGCTAGTTCGAATTCAGCTTAGGTTACCGTTTTTTCTTTTAAAGTAACGCCAGCTTAGAAAAGCTACACTAACTTCGTACTTTGGCTCCGTTACTATGTCGGCGACAATTAAACAGCTAAGAATACTTAAAACCAGTTATAATTAAAAGCTTTAAGAACTAATTAATTAAATTATATACGTAACGTCGAAATTACCGTATCTTAAAATACGTATTACGTTTTTTATCCGGCTATATTAAAAAGAAACGGTTTTTAAAAGATGTTTTCCGGATACGCTATTTAATTTTTTATATATTATCTAATAGATAAATCCGCTTTATATATATATATATAGCTAAATACTGGAATAGTACTAACCTTATATATATAGGCAAATATTTAAAGCGTATTAACTTTATATAAAAAGATATTAAATTAATTAAATTATAAATATTATTTAATTAATAACCGAAAATAAATAATTTTATAATTAATAAGATATATATTTACTAAAATCGTAAATATAAAACTTCTTTAAAATTAATTAGAGTTTTACGAATTAATTTAAAAAACTATTATTTTTATAATTAAGAACAGAATTTTTAAAGAACTTTTTATAAACGAAATATAATCTCGTTCAAGGAGACGTAACCGTGTAACTAAATTAAACAAATTAATAGATTATGTTATTTCGATTATTAGATTTTATTAAACCTTAACTTTTTTACAGGTAACTTTAAACTACTTAATTATGCTTTTATTACTAATTATTCTTAACAGAATTTAAAACGGTTTTTGTAATTCGGAATAGCCGGATAAATTATCGTTCGTAATTTTCCTTACATCGATTTAAAAATTGTATTTCGACGTTTTTAAATTCGTTATTATTATTTTCTAATTTTGTTAGTTATTTTTTTATAAACCGGATATTTTTTAGTATAAATTTACGTAAAAATTAATTATTCCTATGACTTTAAATTAAATCGTATCCGAAAATTAAAAATAAAAGTTAATTCTTTTTTAAAAAAGTTGTTAATATCGATAAAGGTATCGATATATTTTATTTAGTCGATTATTTTATTTAAATCGGCTAATATAACCGAGATTATTCCCGTCGAGATTGCGATAATACGAAGTATTAGAAGTTTATATTTAAATTTAACTGGTACGTTTTTAGTTATTTTACTTAATAGGGGTTTAAAAAGAAGCTATAAGATTAATCGAAATTAAAAAAGGTAGCTATCGTAAAACTGGCGAAAAGTCGTAAAGTAGGCATCTTATATAACCTTAAAGTTTACCGTAAAAGGTTTAATATCTTTTAAGTTATTATATAAAATTCCCTGTATTATATCGTACAGCTAATAAGTATAAGGTTTTTTAAAATCGAAATTTATCGGCATTACGTAATAATTAATTTCGGAATAAAGTTTTTCGTAATTAAAATATAATCTATCGTTATCGTAAAAACTATTAATAATTACCGGATTCGAAAATATTAAATAAAGTATTTATCCTATTAATTATTAATATAATTATGTCGTATTTTTAACTTGGTTTAAATAATACGGCTTAAATTTAATAACTTTATATAAGCGAAATATAAAGTTATTTAAATATAATAAAGTATATAATAATAAACTAATTATAAGATAAGACAGCCTTTTATAGCTAAGAAGACTAGAGTAAAATAAGACCTTATATAAATTCTAATACGAGACTGTTTAATAACAGTCGCTAATACGACCTAGGAGGGGTTCGTAGCTTAGTGGAACTAATAATTAATTTAAATATTTAATAATTATATTAGCCACTTATTCGACGCCCGACGGGTTATAATTTAATTCCTTTAAAAGGCGTATTTTCGAAAATAAATTAATTACTTATTACGGTGGTATTATAGGATTAATTACCTTTATTATATATTAAGTCGTACTAAAAATATGTACGTATTAAAATGTTTTAAAAGTTAAAAACCCGAAATAAGCTGGAGAGCCGTGTTTAAAATCGCGCAAAAAATAACGCGTATAAGAAGTTATACCGCTAAAAAGTAAGGCGATAAAACTAAAAATAAAACGGTCAGAGGTTATAAAAGTCGCGCCTTAAACTTTTTATAATTTGCGTATTAGCGCTATTCTTAGCTGTAACAGAGCTTCTTTTTTTAGCCTTAACTAAATAAAGGTTAGTTAAAAACGTTATTATTAGATTTAATTAGATATTAGTAGCTATTATTAGATAAGAAATTCTATATAAAAATCCAGTTGTATAAAAGGGGTAACTTGGTAGCTTAAAGACTAAAGTCTTTAGGGAAAGGAGTAATTATAAGATAACGTAGCCCCTTATAGTTAAGAAAGCTAGGCTAGGACAGGACTCTATATAAATCCAGATACGAGATTGTCTAATAACAGTTGCTAATACGACCTAAGAGGGGTTCGTAGCTTAGTAGAGCTAATAATTGGTCTGAATATCTACTACTAATATTATATACTTAACGGAAATATCGCATAATATAAACGTAAACCTTAATAGAAAAATCGTTTATAACTAGATTATATATAATATATTAACTTATTACTTGCTAATATTTTACTTAAAAAGCGTTAAAAATGAAATTATCATAAAGATTAAAGAATATATTAAGATTTATTAAAATAATTTGTTTATAAATATAAATATAAAAAGTAATTCAATTTAATTATATACTTGTAAAAATATTTTATATAGTAATATATCTATATATATATTATTATTATACGATGTTTAAAATAACACATTGTTTATTTTTATACTTTTTTTAATTATTTATTATATTTTAAACATTATAGTAATAAGTAATAAGTATTATTTAATAGTACAGTTATATATTAAATAACGTTTAAGTTAAATAGTTAATTTGAAATAATTAATAACCGCTATATATTTCGTAGTTAAAATAAATAATAAAATACGTATAACGGCGTTATAAATATTAGTATAAAAAATTTAATAGTAATCAAATTAAAAAGGGTATATTAAATATAAAAAGTGTTATACAATAAATAAGAATTGGAAAGTAAAATATATAGCTTTAAAAAAGCAGTATATTAATTTTAAAATTTCATAATTAAAGATATATTTAGGAATTATCACTATATATATATGTTAATAGTTTAATCTTAATATGTTTTATATAAGATAAAAAGAATATGTTTATGTTAACATAGTAATTACGAATTAAAAACGACATATTAATATTTCGTTTTTTATATTGGTTAATCTTTTAATAAATTTATTATATAGTTTCTAAAAAATTTAAAAAATTAAATGTATGATAATAATAACGTAAACAAAAGTTTAACGAGAATTAAAATATATTTCGTTCGAAAATTAATAAGTTTTAACAATATTTATTAATAAATAATTTTAATTAAATCTGAAATAGTTTTATATTTATTATAATAATTATTTTAAATATAATAATATTTAATGTAACTTAGTTATTTTTATTATTAGATATTATTATTAATATATATAAGTGATCGTAATATATTTAACAATAATTTCTTTTTAAATTTATAAAATTAATTAATTTATAAATAATATTTAAATGTATTATGATTTACATAAAATATTAAAGTTAAAAATATAATTATATATTAATATATTATATCAGCGACCGAGTAATATAAGATAATAAATTAATCTTTTTAAACTTTATAAAAATTTAATTACAGTTTTAAATTTTTTAAAGTTAATAATATAAAACTTTATATAAAACAAAGTAAACTAAATTTAATTATTAAAATTAAGACAACAAAACCCGAAACTCGGCTTAATAAAGTTATATTTTATATATAATGCTTCGAATTAATATTAAAAGCGCGATATTACAGTAGATATATCCGAACCGATAATATCTTTTATGTATAAAAATAAACATTTTTTATCCGGTTTTAAAATATTAAAGATATAACGTATTTATCATCCAATTAATACGGTATAAGATCTTCTAAAATTAATTAATTATCTAATTTTATTAAACGGTAAAAAATTTTAAATACGATTAAATAGAAAAATTTAAATATATTTCGTAAAAAATCTAATTATTTTCCGGTTATAATTAAGAAATATATTAACGTACTATATTATTTCGTAAGTTAAACCATTTTACGAACCGTTTTTATGAATATATTTATTATTTAACTTTTATAAATAATTATTTAACATTATGAATATAAAACGTTTTATAGAAAAATTTAAAATAAACTTAATTATTTAAATTAAAAAACGAAATCCGAATTTTAATTTTAAAAAGTTATATTTTTTTATAAAATCCCCGAATGTATTTTAAAAACCCGATATTACGGTTAACGTGTTTGAGCCGATATTTTATTTAATTTACGAAAATTAACGTTAACCGAAAAAATATTTAATACCGAACGAATTTTTAATTTAAATACGTAAACGTTTTTTATCCGGTTTTAATATATTAAAAATATAATAAATTTACTCTTAACCTAACGCGTTACGGTACGTATCGAAATTAATTAAACGTTAAAATTTATTAAACGGTAAAAAATTTTTTAAATGCGTTATAATCGAAATATCGATTATTAACGGATATTATACGAAAATTTAAAGATATTTTGTAAATAATTTAAGTTTATTAGGGTTATTATTGTAAAATATACTATTATAAAAAAAGATATTTATAATTTTAACGGGATTAAATTTTTAATAAAGTTTTTTATAATAATAAATATAATAATTATTAATACTAAAAAACGTAAAAAATTTAAATAAATTTAGTAAAAAAATAAATAATAAATTATAATTATTTAAATTATTAATTTTTAAAATTAAGTTATACCGTTATTTATTATTATAACGGGAAAAAATCATTTAATGTTTTAATTCCGTAATAATTTATTATTAATAACCGATTAAAAAATTATATTAAATAATAATAATTAAATAACGTACGAATTAACTTTAAAATAAAATTAATATTTCGATTAATATATTCGAACGTATACGAAAAAATCGAAACGTTTTTTTATTTTCGATAATTACGAAAGTTATTATTTAATAAAATTCGAAAAATTTTACGTTAATTACGATATTATTATATTTTATATATTTGCGCATTTTTCGTATAAATTTTCACTTTTTAATATATTTTGTTTTCTTATTTTAAAACGCATTTATTTGTTATATATTAAAAATTTAATATAACGTTATTATATTTATATTATTAAAGTAAACCTTTTTGCCGGTTTTTATAATGCGTTTAAAGTTATTATAACGTCCGATAATATTAAATCCGGATTTGCGAAAGTTGGCTTTATTTTATTCGATTTTAATCATGTTTTTTCCAAATTCGAAATTTTTTTAGTTATGTTTACGTTAACCGTTTTTTTGTTAACCTCCGCCGGTTTGATTCGTTTTTTTCTTACGAAAACTTTTAGGAATATTAAAGAAATAATAAGATATGGACGTTATTTATAAAGAAAAATTAGAAAATATTAGGGTAGCTCGCCGATAAAAATCGTTAAATCGGCGAATCTTTTAATAAAAACTAGCTTGTTACTTTTATACGAAGTTGCTTTTTTTCGAAAAAAAGTTATTTAATTACGCGAAATAACTTATATTTTAAATAAACGTTAAAGGATTAAAAATAAACGTTTTTAAAAAAAGGGATATTTATTATATTAAAAAAATAAGTTTTTTTAACCGAAAAAAAACGGTAATAAAAAAGTACAGTTTATAACGGTCAAAGGTAATTATTATCAAAAAATTAAAATTAACAAACGGAAATATAACGTTTGCAGTAAACCCGGATATAATACGCGTATTTATAAAAAAGTTATAGATACGTTTGGCAAAGAAGAATCCGATTAATTTATGTTATTTTAATATGTTGTAATTAATTAATTTAAATTTTTTATCGTAAGGTGCCGAAAAGCGGTTCGCAAGGTGGTTTAGTTCGCGAAGTAGTATAATACGTTATTATAAAAAACAGTTATAATTTAAATAAAAGTAAGCTTTTATTTATGTTTTTAATAATAATAAAAAGAATTATTATAAATTTTAAAAATTGTAAAATATTTAAATAAATTTAATAAGAAAATTAAAAATAATTTATAATAATATAAGTTATTAAAGTTTAAAAGGAAAGTTTAACTTAATTTATTATTTTTACGATTAGTATTTTTTTTTATGAATTTATTAAATTTGTTTTTCTCCGATAAAACAATTATAATGAATCAAAACGGCGAAAAAATAAATATAATAAATTTAAAGTAAATTTAAAATTTCTTTTTTTAACAGTTATCAAATTATTATAAAATTAATTATATAAAGTTGTTTAAGTTAAACTATAGTATTTAAGCTAAGTTAAAAATAAGAAATAATTATATTAATAATTAATACTTAATACTTTACTTAATATTTTTTAACATAATAATTATTAATAATTTTAATATTTATAATAAATTATACGTTTCGGTTACGAAAGATTTTATCTCGAAACGGTTTATTATATTATTCCGATATACTTCGACCTTAGTAAACCTTATTCCCTTTAGTTATTATAGTAAAGGGAATTGTTTAAAAAACTAATAACTTGAAAATTTTTTCGCGGTACACCGTAAGTCCGTATAAGATAACTTTGCAACCCTTTATTAATCCTATAATCTTAACTTTAATCGATTTTATAACTTTTCGAATTCTTATTAATCAAATAGTTAAAATATATCGGGTAATTCCTACTAAACAATACCCCTACTCCGTAATTATAAAGTTTTTACGAAATACGTTTTGCTTAAATCTTTTAAATTTTATATTACTTTAAAACGAATGAAAGATACTAACACCTCCGTTAATCTAACTAATTTTCGAATATAATTTAATTTACATAAAAAGAAATAATTAAGATTTAAACGACCTTATCAAGGAAATTATCGACCGTATAAAGAAATTACTAAAAAAAATAAATATTAACGGCGAAAACCTTAAAAACTTCGAAATTTAACTTTTAATTCGATATACTAAAAACTACGAACGATAATATATCCAGCTGTTCCGGATTGTAAAAGCCGTTTAAAATCCTGTTAAAAATAATCGTCGATAAAAAGAGTAAAAAAGTTAGATTTTAATAATGCCTAGAAATTAAGCCAGTAAAATGTATTAATTTATTTAATTAAGTTATACGATTAAATCTCTTTTAAAAAGAATAAACTTAGATATAATAGTACATTTTATATATATTTCTTTTTATTAACATTAATTTTTTAATATATTTCTTTATTATATATAAAAGGATTTATATAACGTTCTATTTTCTATATTATTAAAAGAATTTATTACCGGCTTATATAATACTTTTAAAGTTATTATAAACACCGATAATATCAAATTCGGATTTGTATAATCGGAATTTATTCTATTTAATTTTAGTTACGTTTATTCCGAATTAAAAATTTGACTTATACTTATAGAATAAATTAAAACGGACGTTATTTATAAAGAAAAATAAAAAAATTATTAAGGTAATTTCTAAATAAAGATATTTACCATAACGGAAATTTAGATTTTTATAATTAAGGCAAGGGACTAATTATAAAAAATTTTAATACAAAACCGGAAATATTATATTTTTAACAAGCCCTTTTATAACATAGGTATTTATAAGGAAATTATAAAAACGGCTAGTAATAAAGAATGTAATTAATTTAAATTTATTATTTAGAAATTATAAAAAGCAGTTTATTACTTTTTATAAATTATTTACTTATATTATACGTTATTTTATATTGATAAATATTAAACGTAACAAAATTTACAAATCGATATATAATTAATATAAAATATTTAATTTAAAAGGTTCACTAAAAAGTTAAACTTTTTAAAAATATTATGTATTTTATATAAAGTATTCTATTAAATAACTTATTTGGAAAATATTAATTTTATTAATTTTATAATTAAGTTTTATTACTTTTTTAATATTACAAATATAAATTATTATCCGATTAAATATATTAATTATTATTACCTTAATTATTAAATATATATAAATAATTTCTGTCGTAACATATAGATTTATGTAATTTAATATAAAATAAAATAAAGAACCTTATATAAGGTAAGTACTATTAAGGTATCTAGCTATATATACCTAATCGGCCTACTATATACATGTACACAGGTAATTTTGCATAAACGCAACCGGGGAACACCTTTTTAAAAACCATCCCTTTTTAATAAAGGCCGGAAAAACGTAATACAGGTCGTAGGTACACGGTAACAAACGATTAATTACGTATATAATTTAATTAATTAGTTCCTAAAGTCATTAATCGGGCCGGTTTTAAAGCTCCCGGCCACTTAATTGTTGCCAACATAGTGGCGGAGCAGAAACTCTAAATTGGTCCGGCTTTCTAAGCTGGCGCCACCTAGAAAACGGCGTCCTAAGCTAGATTTAAACTAACTATCTCTTGCGATTAAATAAAGCAAGATGCCTAAGTTTATAGGGATTAAAAGAAATACCTAGGCTCGCAACTACTAAGTGTTTAAGATATAAAGGAATTTATAACAAGTAATTAAAAATAATATAAGGTATAATTTTATATAATAATAAATAAACTTCGGATATTTAAATATATATATATACTTAATTTATTATATATGAACGTAATCGGATCTCCTTCGAGAAGAGGTAACCGTAGAACTAAATTAAACAAATAAATAAATTATGCTATCGGTTGCTAAGGTTTACTAAACCCTAACCTTTTTATAGATTACCTAGTTATGCAAGCCCTTATCGACGACCATTTTTAACGGAATTTTGAACGGTTTTCGCAATCCGGAACAGCCGGATAAATTATCGTTTATAGTTCTTTAACTTATATCGATTTAAAAGTTAAATTTCGACGTTTTTAAGCCTGTTATCGTTACTTTCCAGTTTTACCAGTAATTCTTTTATAAACCGGATATTTTTTTGTATAAGTTTATATAAAAATCGATTATTTTTACCGTTTTAAATTAAATCGTATCCGAAAATTAAAAACAAACCCCGATTTTTTTCGGCATAGTTATTAATATTAACAAAAATATCGATATATTTTATTCGGCCGATTATTTTATTTAAATTAAGTCCCGTAATCTAAATCGTTTTTGTCGAAATTTCGGAAGTACGGAATATTAAAACATTATATTAGGATGTAGCCGGTATATTTAAGTTATTTTAATTAATAATAGTTTATAAAGCTTTAAAATTAATCAAGTTTAAAAAAGTGGTAAAACTGGTAAAGAGTTATAAAGTAATTATTTTGTATAAACTTAAAGTTTACCGCGAAAAGTTTAACATTTTTTAAATTATTATCTAAGATTCCCCTTATTAAACCGTAAAGATAAAAGGTATAAGGTTTATCAAGGTCGAAACTTATCGGTATTACGTAATCGGTTCGGGATAAAGCTTTTTATAACCGAAACATAATTTATCGTTACCGTAAAAATTATTAATACTTACCGTATTTAAAAATATTAGGTAAAATATTTATCGTATTAATTAGTAATGTAATTATTTCGTATCTTTAGTTTAACCGGGATAATACGGCTTAAACTTAACGACCTTACATAAACGTAATCGGAAAAAAATTTTAAAATTTTCATTTTAATAAAGTGAAAAAAATAATAAAACGGATTTTAAAATCTAATAATATTCGGTAATTACGTATACTATTAACATAATTAATTATTAAAACTTTCATATTTTAATTTAGTAGTTGTCGATAGAATAGTAAAATGTAAACTTTAAGTTAGCGCTATTTATAAAACTAGCGTTTAATATTAAATTCAAATTATTTATTTATAATATAAATTATAATACAAGCTTTAAGTTTAAAATAAAATAATAAAGTTTAATTTAAAAATTTAAAAGATTAACTTAAGGTTTATAATAAATAATAATAAAATATTGAATATATAAATAAGATTAATATTATTTAATTATCTAGTTATATATAACAACTGATATATTTGCTAAATATCTAAATAAATAGGTTTATATAAACGTAACCGGAAAGCACCTTTTAAAAACTATTTCTTCTTATTTAAGAACCGGAAATATATAATACGATAATAAACAGGTGGTTAAATATATAATTAATTTAATTAGTTAATTTCTAAAGCCCTTAACCCGTTTAATTGTCGCTGATACGGTGGCGGAGCCGAAGCGTCTAAGTTGGTTTAGCCTTTCTAGACCGGCGGTACTTAGAGGAACGGTAGTCTAAGCCGGATTCGAACCAGTTATCTTTTGCCTTTAATTAAAGCAAGGTGTTTAAAACTATATTAATTACTAGAAACATCCAGATTCGCAACTATTAAGCTCTTAGGCTATATTATATATATTTATAAGTAAGTTTCTTTTAAATATATTAAAATATTATTTATTTAAAAATAGGCTTAAAAATATAATAATGTATATTTACGTATATTATGGTTTTACTTATCGATAAACGTATTATATATATAAACGGTTTAAACATACCAGCGGAATATTTTTTAATACTTTATAGTAACGAATTAAAATAAAATAAATAAATTTTTCGGTATTAGATATTTTTATAATTTTTATTAAGATATGTATAGTGGCTAAATGAATTAGGTGTAGGGGGTCCCTAGGTAACGGAGGGGTGGACGTAACAGACCTACTATTTGCATGTATGTAGCCCAGTCCTAGCTATTCCCATACCTTTCCTACCTATAGGAATGTAATAGTGAATAACTTAGATTAATTAGAATAATAGCGATATCCCGAATTGTAACGCGTTTCCTTATATGATAGCATCTTCTAGTTCCGGTTAATTAATATCCAAGATTACTTATTTTATACGTAATTCGAGGTACCGCTTAAAGGGGTCGTTGGCGCGCTTGGCGTTAAAGCCGGGAAAGTTCCTTAAGGTTAATCGGCAAAAACGGGAAAAAATCGGTTCGAAAGGCTATAAAGTCGATTATCGCCGTATTAGGTAATTAACGAAGAAAGTTAAAAAGTATTAACAAGATATATTAGCTGCGAAAAAGAGGAAGACAGGTAATATGGTAAAGTTATTTAAAGAACAGCTAAAGGAGTTATAGTAAGAGCTAGTTAAGTTAAAGTACGATAATAGCAATAACGAGAAAGCGAAGATATCGCCGTTAAAAACTACCTATTTAAATTAGGATACTTTCGATTTAAAGCTTTCGAAAGAAAATCGCCTTAAAGGTAAAAGCAGTCGACAAAAGGCTAGGGTTACGTTATATAAAAGGATAGTAAAAAGCAGAATACCGTTATCAGGTAAAGAACTACTTGAAAATAAAAAATAAAAACGATAATAACGAGAGTAACGAAAAGAATGAAAGTTAGATCTATTACGGCGAAACTTACTTTATCTCTAACGGCTTAAAGGACCTATATAACCAGCTTCTTAAAAATTATTAAGCTGGCTATTAATAAATAAAGGCGCTAGAACGGAAGCTTAAAGGCTTAAGTGCGCCAGCAAAACTGTAAATAACTTTAAAAGCCTTAGAAATCCCTTTAGCCATAAGGGCGTGTTAGGATATATGTAGTAGTTAAAGGAATTAGGTAAAGGGGGTCCTTAGGGTAACGGAGGGGTGGACGCGATAGACCTATTATTTGCATATATATAGCCCAGTCCTAGCTATTCCCATACCTTTCCCACCTACAGGAATACAACAGGGAATAACCTAGATCAATTAGAACAACAGCGATATCCCGAATTACAACGCATTTCCTTATAATTTTCTTATAAATACGTATATTATATCCGGTCTTACTTTAAACGTTATATTTCCATTTTATTCGTTTAAACCTTTTTACGACGATTATTTTTAACTTTTATTAACTATAATTATTTATTATTATTTTCTTCTTCGCTAAGTAGCTTATATTTTTTTTAAAATAAATGGTTTTCCATTTTCCCCATATTTATTTTTAGTTTTTCGGCGTTTTTTAAGAACGTAGATCGTTTCGCGAAAGTAGCTGTTTTTCCTTCGAAAAAGAACGTTTTACATAAAAATATTACGTTACTTTTTATTAAAACATTAACGGATATAAATATTTTTACTGGCGAGTTACGCTAGTAGTTTTTAAATTTCATTTTTATTAATAATATTTTTGAACGTTATCGTAAATAAAAACATATTAAAATTTATTAAGAAAAAAAATAACCTGGTTTATAAAAATATAATTAAAGTTTTTAATTCCGAAAAACGCTATTAAAATTAAATTAAATAAATTCTGTTTTTATAAATTAGAATTTAATATTATTAGTTTTAAATTAATGTATTATATAAGTAAACTGCTTAACTAACTAAGCGAACGAAATATTTTAATTTTCTATAACTTTAAATTAATTCATATATTTCTTAATTTTAATATTATAAAAGGTTTTATAAAAAGATTTAAAATAAATTTACCCGATTAAGTTAAAAGATAAAACAAAAATCTGAAGTATAAAAAACTTAGATTTCTAGATAATATTACCGAAATTACATTAAAGGCCTGATATTATAGTAAACGCCTCCGATTAATATTATTTTAATTTATAAAAGGTAATACGGAACGAAAAGTAATAAATTAAAAACAAATTTCTTAATTTAAATACGTAACCGTTTCTTATACGGTTAAAACATATTAAAAATATAACGAATCTATTATTTATATATCCCGTAATGATATATATTAGAATTATTTAAACATTGAATTTTATCAGACTATAAGCTAATTTAAAATACGTTTAAATCGAATAATGAATTTTTAAATAATTTTATACGAAAATGTATATTTATTCGGATTATAATTCCGAAATATAATATATTAAAAAAATATTTATAATTTTAATAAAATTAAATTTTAAATAGAAGTTTTAGTAATAAGTTAAATTATCAAGTTTTAAATTATAACTTGTATTTATTCATGATTTTTAGGCGGAAAAAGTACCTTTTTCGCAACTTTACGGAGAATTTATTTATCTCTAAATACCTAATTATTATAAATAAAAACGGTGAAATAATAATTAAATTAAATTAATAATAAATATATAAAAAAGCGTGTTAAAAATTCCAAACTTTTTTTTATTTTTAACAGTTCCGAAAATTATTATTAAATTACTGCTTTATTTGTACTTTATATATTTGCTTACCTTTAAACGGCTTTACCATTTGAACGTATTTTATTTTTCAGTATTAAAACGTATTTATTTATTATAAATCGAAAATCTTATATATCGTTACGTTATATATATTATTAAAGACAACTTTATTCTCAGCTTATACGATATATTTAAATTTCTATAATAATTAATAATCTTAAATCCGGATTTATAAAAACGGGATATATGTTATTTTAATTTAATTTTATGCTTTCTAAAATATAAGTTTTAGGTACATTTATATTAACCGGTTTTTATTAACTTTTACTAACCGTTTTAATTCTCTATTTATAAAAGGTTCTAAAAACAGTATTAAAACAATTCGATTAAACCGTTATTTAGACGTAGAAAACAAAAATTACTAACATGGCTTGCCGATAAAAATAATAAAATCGTTTTATTTTAAAAAGAAAACGGTTACTTTTACAAAATATCGTACGTCTTTAAATAACGCCGGAAAACTAAAAATATACGTTTTTAAAAAAAAAGAAATTTATGCTTTTATAACAATAAAAAAGTAATAATAAATCATTATAGCTAATAGAGGCTAAAAATAATTATCCTAAAAAGATTCACACGAAAAGGTAGAAATATTATATTTACGATAAACCCGAATATAATACATACATTTGTCAAAAAGTTATAAAAACGCATAGGGAAGAAAAATCTAATTAATTTATTTTAATTCGTTAATACGAAATACTAAAAAACGGTCGGTTCGCTTATTTAAGCCGTTCGCTTATATAATACGTTAAGTTTAAAGATATTATAAAAATTAAAATATTCTTTTTTAAAGAATAAAAGTAACGTAACGTTATATAAACCTTTCGATATATAATGGATAAATACGTTCTAAAATAAAAAACAAAATATATTAAAGAGTAAAAACCGGTTAAAATAGGAAGTAAATATATAAAATATAATAATATTAATAGTTTTATAGCAGATTACGAATTTAAGTATATAATCAAATTTTCTAGTCTTTATAAACTAAAAAACATTTCGAATTTTTATTATACATGTTAATTTATTTTAAACTTAGTTAATTTATCGTTTAGCTAAGTTACTTGTATTAATTTTTCTCGTAATAATAATATATATAAATAAGGTTTAATTTTAAAAATTAATACTTTATATTAATACAAACTATTTCTATATCTTGTATTAATTTTTATTAAATTCTTTATAATTTTTAAGATTAATTATAAATTTATTTACTATTATAAAAACCTTTATATAACCTTTAATTTTCTTATAATTATAATTTTTATTTCAATATACTTAAATTATTTATACTTTCTTACGGTTTTATAAAATTAAGCGCTTAAATAATTCCACTATATATTATATTACGTTAAGTTATTAATTCGGTATAATATTACTATATAAAAACTGAAAGAATAATTATTAGATATTTATAATAAAAATTTATAAGATATTGATTTTTAGTAATTAATATTAACTTTTATAATGTAAAATCATATTAATCCTTGTCCGTCTAATATACTATCGGGTCTTTAAAAGGATTTCGATAATATTATATATAAAATTAAGTTATAAAAATTAAGTTTTTAAATTTTAATTTTAAATTTAAATATCTAACTTTAATTTAATCTTTTATAATCCTTTTTTTAATGTTAATTTTAAGAAATAGACAAATTAAATAAAATACGTAAAAACTTGAGAAATTTAGTCCGTTTATTTATTTAAGCTTTAATTTATATAGTACGTCATTAAAATATTAAATAATCGTTTTAAATTAAAGCAATTTTTATAAAATACCGTTATATCCTCATAGTCTAATAGTTATAACACTATGTATTCTTGTTTAATTACGATAAATTTAAGCACTTTATTACGATTGATCGTAAAAGACAGCTGGTTCGAATCCAGCTTAGGGTGCCGTTTTCTAGGCGGCGCCCGCCCAGAAAGCTAACCAACTGAGGGTTTTGGCTCCGTTATTATATTAGCGACAATTAGGTAGCTGGGGGCTAAACAGCCCCGATTAGAGTCTCTAAGACTTAATAAATTCATCGTATATATAATTACAATCATTACTGTAGTTTAAAATTCGCATTACGTTTTTTACCCGGCCTATTAAGAAGTACGGCTTTTTTCGAAATTCTTTTCGAATATATTATATAATTAGTTTTATATATACGTAGTAAATAAATGGACTTTATATATAAATAGCTAGTTTAGTCTCCGAATAATACGAAGCTTATAAAATATTTTATATTAAAAAAGCGCTTTTAAATTAAAATTAATTGCCCTTTAAAGTTAAATATAATAAGCGGTTTAAGTTATTAAGAATTTAAAAGACACCTAGGATCGTTATTAAAAAACGATTAAAACATTACTAATTTATTTTATTAATCTTTATATATTATAAAAAATAATATTATTTTATATTATAACACTCGGTTACTATATTTATAGGTGTTTAAAAAATTTACTATAATGAGTAACATATTATATTAAAGAAAAGATTTAGTATATATGTAAATGATTAATCTATTTATAATTAACTACTTTTCATTATTTCTATTTTACTATTTATTATATAAATCAGATTAAAATATTGCGAAGATAAAATTAACCGTTAAAATTACCAAATAAGATCCTCGAAACTAATATATAAGTTTTTATATAATATAAGATATATATAAATTTTTAGATAAAAGCTAATGGAAAAATATCTATACTAATTTTCGATTTAATATAAAAATTTCAACTGTAATAATAAAGATATTAATTATCGAATATTATATTATGTTAAATACGAAAGTTTTTCATTACGGGTTTTAATACATTAAAATTATAGCGAATTTCTTACTTTTTCTATGCGTTATAAATATATATCGAAACGAAAATAATCCATTTTTTCTATTAAGTAGTTAAAAGATTTAAATATATTAATTTAAAACTGTTATATATATATTATAAGTATATTCCAGTTATAATTATAAAACTTAATAATATATCTGACATTTTATTACTTAGATAAAATAATGTAATAAGTATTAAAAAGAATAAATTTTTCTAATAAAGATATAATAGGCGTATAAAATATGTTATAGTATTAGTAAATAGTAAGTTTTAAAACTAAACTTTTTTTTTCCTAAAATTAGTAATAATAAAATATATTTATCGTATTATATAAAGGTATCGTTAATTTTTACAGTATCTTAATAACTTATTTTAAAAATATTAATTACATTTTTATCGTTAAATACTTTTATAACTTCCTTATATATATACGTATTATATACGAGTTTATTATAATTATTATACCTTCGTTTTTTTATTTATATAAAATTAATATTATTAAAGGATATAGTTATATATATTAGTAGTTTTATATATATACGATTAAAAGTAACGTCCCGGATAAGCTCACGGGATGGACAAGCTTACGGGATGGTTTTTAGTACCTCGCGATAATAAACTTAATATAATCAATTATAATATATTAAATCAATTTAAATTAATCGGATTTTTTATCGTTAAACGTCTTTATAATTTCCTTATAAATGCGTATATTATGTCCGGGTTTTCCGCAAATACTATATTTCCGTTCCTTTATTTAAATTTTCTTACGATAATTACCTTTATTTTTTTTAACTGTAATTATTTATTATTACTTTTTTATTTATTTATAAAGGCTTTTACCTTCTTTATAGTAAATATTTCTTCTTTTTAAAAACGTACGTTTTTAGTTTTATAACGTTTATTTAAAATATAATTCGTTTTGCGTAATTTGGTAACTTTTTTTTCGAAAAAAAGCAACTTAATATAAAAGTAATAAGTTATTTTTTATTAAAAGATTCGCCGATTTACCAATTTGTATTGGCGAGTTACCCTGGTAATTTCTAATTTTTTAATATTTTTAAAGGTTTTCGTAAACAGGGAACGAATAGAACCGGCGGAGGTTAATAAGGAGACAGTTAGCATAAATATAATTAAAGGAATTTCGAATTCGGAAAAAACGTTATTAGAATCGAATGAAACCAAATTAATTTTTACAAATCCGGATTTAATATTATTAATTATTATGGCAGTTTTAAATGTGTTACGAAAACTAGCGATAAAATCTTTCTTAGTAATGTAAGTACCGTAACGTTATATAGAACCTTCGATATATAGTAAATAAGCACGTTTTAAGACGGAAAATCAAGATATATCGAAAGGTTAAAACCGATAGAAGGAATAAATAAATATATAAAATATAATAATATTACTAGTTTTGTAATAATTTTCGTAATCGTCGAGGATAAAAAAACGTTTCGAATTTTTAATACGTATTCGAATATATTTGGTAAAATGTTTAACTTATTTTAAATTTAGTTTATTTATTATCTAGCCGTTTTTATTTTTAGTAATTTTTTAATCGGGTAAATGTGGGTTATCGGCGAACTAGCGAAAAAGGTAATTTTTCCCGGTAAGAATAGTAAATAAAAATAGGGCCTAAGTTTATAAATTAATAGCTTATATTATTGTAAATTATTCCCGATTTTTTAATCAGGCCTGTTTAAATTTTTTACGTTTTTTAATATTAATAATAACTATGCCGGCTATTATAAAAAGCCTTATTAAAAGTTTTATTTTATTAAAATTGTAAATATTTTCTTTTACGATACCGTATATTATAATTATAACCCGAATAAGTTTAAATTATTTACGAAATATTTTTAGATTTTTGTATAAATCCTTTTAATAATTTATTTTTCGATTTACACCCGTTTCGAGTTTTTGTTATTTTTTAATAAAATTAAATTCTTATTTAATTTTAACGCGTTTTATAACGCGTTATATAAGTAATAAATTGGCTATATGTTTAATCTATTAATGCCGGATAGAAAACGTTTGCGTATTTAAGTTAAGGATTCGGTTAATAATCGATTATTTTTCGGTTATCTTTAATTTTCGTAAATTAAGGATAATATCGGTTCTAGAGGATTTATTAATATATTATGCGTGCAAAATAAAATAGACGACTTTATAAATAAAACTAAATGTTGTATAACTAAGTGTCGAGTTTCGTTTTTTAACTTAAACGGCTAAATTTATTCTTGCTTTTTTTATAAGCTGTTCTATGTTGTTAATATTAAAAAATAATTAATTAAAGTTAAGTAATTAAAATATGTTAAAAACTATCCCGTAAGCTTATTTATCCCGTAAGATTATCCGGAACGTTACTTTTAAATACATATTCTTTTTAATATAGTCGAATAAAAAACGGAATACGAATTTTAAAGCATAGTATATAATGTAAATATATAAGATTAATAATTAGTTTCTAAAGCTCTTAATTACGATTACTATCGCCGATAAAATAAGGGAGCCGAATATAAGGAAATATACTATGATATTATTAAGCTATAAGCTTTACCAGCGTTTTAATAGGTATTATTTCGGCTATTATTAATATAACTTAATATATTAAACCTTATATATATAAAATATAATCCCTATATATTACTCCCTTTCTTATAATATTTTTATCTTAAGAATTATCGAACACTTCTCTATTACGTACGAATTTTCGATTTTAATTCTTTTCGTACTTAATAGATTTAATAAAATCTATTATAATTTTACTAATAATATTACCGTATTTATTTTTTTAAAATAAATTCAGAAAAAAGCGCTATATTCTAATTAACGTTACCTTACGTACGTGATTAAAAAAAAAATTCGGTTCTTTCGATAATTCTTTAATCGATTACAGCTTTATTTACTTTCGTTTTTATCGCCTTTATAACGCGACAAAAGAAGCCTTCTTCGAGCTATAATTTTTCCTTTTTTAATTAAACTAAATATATTAGAAATAATAACTAACCGGTAATATTTTGAGTTATAATAACTAATTATATCTAATAAATATATTATAAATAATAATCGAGCCGTCGCCTGTAATATAAAATTGATAAAATAATATAAAGAAACATACTATTACATTATTAAACTAATCGGCCATATAACCTTATAAAAGGCTATCGCTTTAGCGACTATTACTAGGACCTACTATATTAATACTTATATATAAAAGATTACTGCCTTATTTCGAACTTTTTAATTAATTTATCTTTTTTAAATCAGGGTTATTTAAATACCGGGATGTTAAGCTAAATGTAAATCAGATATATTTTACGCTTAATAGTAATAAAGAAACTGGATTTATCGTAATTACTAAGAAATACCTAGGTTTATAAGTATAAAATTAATAAGATATTTTCGCACTTTATATATATTATATTATCTTCTTAGAGGAGACGTAACTGTGGAACCAAATTAAATAAATAGATAGATTGTATTATCGGTTGTTAAACTTTACTAAACCCTAACTTTATAAATTACCTAGTTATACCCCTATCGACGATTATTCTTAACGGAATTCTGGATGGTTTTCGTAATCCGGAACAGCCGGATAAATTATTATTCGTAATTTTTTTTATATCGATTTAAAAATTAAACTTCGACGTTTTTAAACCCGTTATTACTATTTTTTAGTTTTGTTAATAATTTATTTTGTAAACCGGATATTTTTTTGGTATAAATTTACGTAAAAACCGATTATTTCTGCCGTTTTAAATTAAATCGTATTCGAAAATTAAAAATAAAACCCGATTTTTTTCGGATAAGTTATTAATACCGACGGAGGTATCGATATATTTTGTTCAGCCGATTATCTTATTTAAATCGGGTAATTTAATTAAAACCGTTTCGGTCGAGATTCCGGAGGTACGGAATATTGGGACTTTATATTTAGATTTGGCCGGTATATTTTAGTTATCTTAATTAATAGGGGTTTGAGAAGGTGTTTTGAAATTAATTGAGGTTGAAGAAGGTAGTTAGTTTAGAGTTCCTAGCCTTTTTTCCTGGCTGATATCTGATATTTTTAGTTGTGAGATTGGCGAAGGGTCGTAAAGCTATCTTATACGGACTTAAGGTTTACCGCGAAAAGCTTAATATCTTCTGAGTTATTGAGATTCCCCCTGTTAAACCAGTTAAAGGGTATAAGGTTTATTAGGGTTGAAGCTTATCGGCATTGCGTAATCGGCTTCGGGATAAGGTTTTTCGCAATCGAAATATAATTTATCGTTACTATAAAAACCATTAATAGTTACCGTATTCGAAAATACTAAGTAAAGTATTTATCGTATTAATTATTAGTATAATTACTTTATGTTTTTAGCTTAGCCTGGATAATACGGCTTAAACCTAACAACTTTGCATATATATTATATTATTATAGTTACTTTTAATATAAAATAATTATTATAATTTATTATTATTATTTATTTTAAAACTTTTTACTTATTAATAAAAATGGTTTTTTCGTTTTATTAAAAGAATATTTAAAAAGAAATCAGTTTTATAAAACCATAATAAACTTTTTCTTTTTAACCTGTTACTTAATTTAATTATGTTTATATAGGAATTATTTTAAAAATCGTTAGTATTTCGTTATAATAACGATTTTATTTTATAATAATAATGTTTATAAAAACGTCGTAATTATATAACCTATTTAAATAAATTACTAAATTATATTATTTCGATTACATAGTTTTATTAAATGTTAACCTTTTTATAAATTACCTAGATTTACTTTTATCGATAACGATTTTTAATCGAATCCTGAACGTCTTTTGTAATCCGGAATTACGGAATAACTTATCGCTCGTAATTTTCCCTATATCGATATACAACTTAAACCTTACCGCTTTTAAACCGATTATCGATATTTTTTACCTTTATTAATAATTTCCTTATACGTTAATTATTTTTTAATATAAACTTACGAAAAAACCGATTGTTCTTATTATTATAAATGAAATTATAATCGAAAATTAAATATAAAACCCGATTTTTTTCAACAAAATTATTAATATCGATATATATAGGAATAGTTTAATTACTTAATTCTGTTACTTAAATCCGGTAATATAATCGAAACCGTTTCCTTTAAAATTCAGAAAATACGAAATATTAAGATTTTATAATAGAACTTAATACGTCTATTTAAATTATTTTAATTAATAAAAGGTTGAAAGTTATAAAATCGATTAAGATTAAAAGAATCGTAAAACTAGCGAAAAATTACTAGGCAGTTATTTTATACGGATTTAAAATTCATTACGAAAAACTTTACGTTTTTTAAGTTATTATTTATTTTCTAGAAACTCTCCTTATCTAATTAACTAGAAGCTATAAGTTTTATTAACGTCGAACTTTATCGGCACTACGTAAATGAGCTTTTTAGCCGATATAGATGGAAAAATTACGTACTTATAAACGCTTAATAGTTGCTTTCAAAATAAGGCTATTCGAAATCAAAACGTATATTTAACCGTAAAAGTTAATAGTTATTACCGTATTCGGAAACATTAGGTATAATATTATTTATATTAATTATTATTGTAATTATTTTAGATTATCAGTTTAGTTTACATAATACCGCTTAAATTTCGTTAACCTTGTATTATATTATATTAATAATATTTTTTAATATTTTCGTAAATAATAAAATAACGGCTTAAATAAAACTTAATAAAAGAATTAACACATATATAATTAAGACTTTTAATTAGAGAAATACGAAAGTAAAATTTAATAAAATATTTTTTCGTTATATAATTAAGGTAATATCTTATAAAACTTTTAATAAATAATAAAGAAACTCGATTTAATAAGAACGAATAAAAGATATTAAATTTATAAATATAACTAGAAATTATATAGAGATATAAAATAAAATGTTCTTATAAATAAGATATTAATTTTCGAATTTAATCGACTATTAATTTCTATAACAGTTAAACAGAAAAAAACATTATACGGATTTAATACGAGTTTTAATATATACATAAATTTACTTAATTTATGTTTAATTTAAATATCTTTTTTATAAAAGTTTTTTAATCAGATATAAATAAATCATTAACCTATTAGCTACATAAAAAAGAGTTTCTCCGATAAATATATTAGATAAAAGAAATGAATAATTTTAAATATAAATAGTTTTTAGATTTCTAAATTATACATAAGTTATTATTAAGCTTAATTAAACTTTTTATATTTCTTAATATTTATAATTATTATATTAATTATTATAAAATTAATTATAACGCGTTTAAATTACTTAGTTAATTGATTTAAAGCTTTATATACTACTTTTTAATGATTCTATTAACTTTACCCCCATTTAAATTCTTTTATGATTTAAGTAAATTATATACGTTATTAGCGTCTTAGCGAAATTGTACCCGTTAAATAAGTAATATATATACTACTCTATTAATATATTAAAGCCTAATAAAAACGGTTATATATAACTTATAACTTCGTTTTATTATTATGTTTTTTTTACTTTACTATAATTTTCGCAAATTGAAATAAATATCAGTTTAGTAAATAATAGTGCATTTGTAGCTTTTTAAGTAAATTCGAAAAGATTATATCTTAAATATCACCGTATATAACTAAATATTAAAGGCTTTTTAATTTAAATAATTAAACTTATTTTCGGTCTTTATATACTGTTTTATATTATTAATATCGAAAATTAAACGTCTAAATTTAAAAAACATAAAATGGAACTACTTATATATATAAAGGATGTATTTAAATATAAAGTTAAGAAATTTAAAATTATTTTATATACGTTAAATCAAAAACACGAAATAAGAATATTAATTATTAATGTATTAAATATAATATTTAATATTTTTAAATATGTTAATAATTAGAAGTATTTACGGTTACACTATATTATAGGTTTCGGTTTTAAAAAACTTTATTTCGAAATCGCTTCTTAGAGTTTCGCAAGTACAAAATTTCTAGATTTTTATCGGCTAGGTAGTTTATTTCAATAATAATAATATGTTTCGTTCTTAATTAATCTTAAACCCTTGTTTAATAAAGAATATATTTTTAATCTAATATAAATTTAAAAATATTACGGTTTATATTATATACTTTAAGTTTATATAAATTAAGTTTATAACCCATTATTAATTTATTAATTATATATATATATATATTAACTTTAAAAGATAATTATATTAATTTAATATATTTTTATGATAGATTAGTTAAAATATAATGAATAATACATGTTGATAATAATATTTACAAAGAATTAAAAGTTTAAAAAGTATATTTATTTATAATGTTAAACGAAATTATAATTTAATAAAATTGGAAAAGTATTAGAAAATTAAGGATGTTCTTCTATTTTATAGAGTTACTTGCTTTTAATCATTTTTTAAATTTTTATATATTTGTCAGTTATTTAATAAAAGTTTTTATATGTATTCTATATTTAAAGTTATTTACATATTTCAGTATTTACCTTTTTATATAACAATACATTATCGGTTTTTATTAAAAATTTAAACTTAATATATTAATTCTAATAACTTAAAAATCGTAAGCTTAGATATTCTTTTTAATCTATCAGGATTACGTAATTCATTATAATTATATTTAAACAAATATTTCAGTTAAACTTCGTTTAGCATTTTGATTTTTAAGTAGCGCTAGTATAAAATCCCACCCATTTAATATTTCGGCTTCGTTAATGTACTGGCGAATAGTTAAAGTACTTTAAACGCTTTAGGAATTAATTCTATTAGTTATATATATAATCGTTTCGATAATAGATTTTAAAACCTCTACTTCTTTTTTCTATACCACCTTATTAAAAGGAAATAGTTTTTACAAAGGTGCTTTCCGGTAATATTATATACAATTTTATATATACGTACTTATTAAATATATTAACCTTATATATTAATAGAGCTAGATATTAAACAAGTACTACTTTTATATAAAGATAAATTATTAATGCATTATATTAAATTTAAGTTCATAATATTAAAATTTACCTTCTTTTACTTTTAAATTTCTTATTGGTTATAAATTCTGTTTTATTATATTTGTATTAAATGTTTTTATACGGTCGAATATCCTTAAAAATATAATCCAACAGATTAAATAAAATAATGCTTTATAATCATGAAAATGAGAGTTTAATTTATTAATTAAAATAAACTTAATATTTTTTATATAAGACCCTATTTTTTAAAAAGAAATATTTCCTCATATAAATCGCGTTACTCTATGATTAAAATTAAAAACAATTTTATTCTGTTAAAAAAAGATTATTTATAAACTAATATACGTCTTAAGATTAGCAAAAAAATATAATCGTAAATAATATTTATTATTTTAAATTAAGATTAATACTTATATAAATATTTAAACGAAAAGAAATTTATGTAATTTAGATTACTATATTATTATTAAGACATTAAGTTAACTATATCAACAATTACTAAGGCAAATTTAGGCAAAGTTAATATATGTTTTAAAAATTATAGAAGTAATATAAATACATAAGCAGCGCTAGTTTAAACTAGGGTTTAAGCTTGTTAGATTATTATGATAATAATATATGTTAAAAAGACATTAGCCCTACTTATATTACTTATTAAGCGCTATAATAGCTAAATTATATTTATTTAAATCTGTTTTATATAACGGTTTAAAATAAATGATATTATACTATACGGACTTTTAATAGAAATTATATTCTTTATAATAATATTTACTTTTAATGTTAATTAAAATAATTTGATAACTAATTTAAATATAACATTCTATATAATAAAGCTATTTATAATTTAATTATTTCATAATTTTAATTCTTTATAATAAGAATAATTAATTATAACGGTGTAAATATTATTTATAATAGGGAATATCTTATCCTAATAATAATATTTCAAACTATATGTAATTAATTTATATTTTTAAATATATATTTTAATTTTATTTTTAATTTTCGTGTAATTAAATATTTTTTGTGCCATTTTAAATTAAATTAGATTATTATCTTCTTATATATAAAATTATAGTTATTAATATTAACTAAGATATTAATACATTTAACTCGGCCGATTGTTTTATTTAAGTCGGAGAATGTAATCGAAACTGTCTCCGTTTATATTTCGGAGGTACGGAGTATTGGCACTTTATATTCGGACTTGGCGGGTATGTTTTAGTTGTTTTGATTAATGCTGGTTCGAAAAGCCGTAAAATCGATCGAGGTTAAAGAAAGCTGCTGATCTGGAATTCCTAGCGCTTGTTCCTAGCTAATATCTAATATTTTTAGTCGTAAGAGTGGCGACGGGTTGTAAAGCAGCTATCTTATACGAACTTAAGATTTAATGTAAAAAGCTTAACATTTTTTAAGATATTATTTATATTTTAAGAAATTCCCTATATTAAACCGTAAAGCTAAGGGGTATAAGGGGTATTAATGTCGAAGATTATCGGCATACGTTAATAAGCTTTTTAAACCGATATTAATCGATAAATTACATACTTACGGAGGCCCAGTAATTAAGTTTAATATAAAATCTTTCGGAACCGAAATATATAATTTATTATAAATATAAAAACTATTAATAATTAACGTATTCCGAAGTATAAAGTAAAATATTTATCGTATTAATTATTAATATAATTATTTCGTATTTTTATTTTCACTTTAATAATATAAGTTAACCTTAATAACCTTATATATATACAATTTTATTCGAAAAGTAAAAAAAGATTTTATGTTATTACATAATATTATTAAAAGTTAAATAGTAAATATTAAGTATAATCTCTTTAATAGATTTATTTAAAGTTTAAAAAATAAAGATATTTTATACTCCTTAAAGGAAACGTAAGCGTGGAACCAAATTAAACAAATAAATAGATTATATTATCGGTTACTAAGTATTACCAAGCCTTAACCATCTTACAAACTGCCCTATCATGCCCCTATCGACGACCATTTTTAACCGAATTCTAAACGGTTTTCGCAATCCGGAATAACCGGATAAACTATTATTCGTAATTTATATTATATTAAATTAAAAGTTAAATTTCGAAATTTTTAAATCTTTTACTGTTTATATCTAGTTTTCCTAATAATTTCTTTATACGATCGATATTTTCTATTTTAAAATCGTTTAATTTTTCATTATTTTTATTTATATAAATCAAATGGTATTCGAAAATAAAAAATAAAATCGGATTTTTTTAAGAAAATTTGGTTAAATTAACGGAAATATTAATATTTTTAATTCGTTTTAAAGTATTATTAAATTTAAAAATCTTTAAAAAAAACGTTTTCCGTAAAGATTTTATAGTTACGGAATACCGGTATTTTGTAATAAAAATTACTCGGTATATTTCAGCTGTTTTAATTAATAAGAATTCGAAAAGGTATTATGAAATCGATCGAGGTTAAAGGTGGCTATCGTAGGACTGGTAAAGGCTTGTAAATTAGCTATTTTATACGGACTTAAAATTTACCGCAAAAAGCTTAATATCTCCTAAGTTATTATATTCCAGGAGATTGCTCTTACCGAACCAGCTATAAGGCATAAGGTTTATCAGGGTCGAAGTTTAACGGTATTACGTAAATAAGCTTTCTAGCCGATATTAATCAAGAAATTACGTACTTACGGAAACCTAATAATCGGTTTCGAAATAAAGCTTTTCGTAATTAAAACGTATAATTTATTATTATCGTAAAAACTATTAATAATTAATATATTCGAAAATATTAAGTAAAGTATTTATCGTATTAATTAGTAATATAATTACTTTATATTTTTAACGTAACCTCGATAATACAGCTTAAACCTAACGACCTTATAAAGATATTTTATAACAAAAAACATAAACTATTAAATGATAAATCTTTTAAACGTTAAAATTTAAAAGGGGTATATAAAGAGATATAAAAAATAAAAATAAAATACAAAATTTAAACTATTATAAAGGAAAACATTTTAATAATAATGATATTTACAGATATTTAAAACGATATTTTTTATATTATATAAAATATATTCTTTTCTTAGAGGAGACGTAACCGTAGAACAAAATTGAACAAATAGATAAATTGTAATATCGGTTATTAAGCTTTACTAAGCCCTAACCTTTTTATAGATTGCCCTATTATGCAAACCCCTATCGACGACTATTCTTAACCGAATTCTGGACGGGTTTCGCAATCCGGAACAGCCGGATAAATTATCGCTCGTAATCCTTTTTATATCGAACCAAAAATTAAATTTCAAAGTTCTTAAGCCCTTTACCGCTTATATTTAGTTTTCCCAATAATTCCTTTATACGGTTAATATTTTTTATTATAAAGTTATTTAATTTTTAATTATTTTTACTTATATAAATTAAATTATATCCGAAAATTAAAAGTAAAATCCGATTTTTTTAAGTAAAATCGGTTCGATCGACGAAATTATCGATATTTTTAATTCGTTTTAAAACTTTATTAAGTTTAAAAATCTTAAGAAAAACGTCCTCCGTAAAGACTTTACAGTTACGGAACACCGGTATTTTATAGTAGGAATTGCCCGGCATATTATAGGATCGATTAAGGTTAAAGGTAGCTGTCGTAAAACTGGCAAAGGGTTGCAAAGCAGCCATCTTATACGGATTTAAGGTTTACCGCGAAAAATTTAATATCTCTTAAGTTATTATCTGCATTCCAGGAGATTCCCCCTGCCAAACCAGCTAAAAGGTATAAGGTTTATTAGGGTTAAAGCTTGTCGGTATTACGCAAATAAACCTTCCAGCCGATATTAATCGAAAAATTACGTACTTACGGGGATTTAACAATCGGTTTCAGAATAAGGCTTTTTGTAACCGAGGCGTATAATTTATCATTACCGTAAAAACTATTAATAGTTGCCGTATTCGAAGATACTGGGTAAAATATTTATCGTATTAATTATTGGTATAATTACTTCGTATTTTTGGCTTAGCCTGGATAATACGGCTTAAACCTAACGACCTTGCATAAAATATATTCTTTTCGGAAAACGATTATTTAATTAAATCATTTAATTTTTTAATATCTTATACTAGCGAATTTAAATAAAATACTTATATCTTAATAAATTTATACTAATTATATAAGTATTTATTATTAAATATTTTTAACCCGTTTTAAAAATCCGAAAATCTCTTTCGAACTTATTATATATATTATGTCTTTTTTCTATTTTTTAACTTTGTTATAATTATTATATAAATAATTAATACTATATATATTAATTGCTGTTAAGATTATAATAAATTATACGCCTCGGTTTCGACAAGCCTTACTACGAAACTAATTACGTAATACTGATAACTTTTAATAATAGCACAGTTTATAATTTTTAATATTACGGTATATTATAAGGACTCTTTAAAAGTAATATAATATAAAATATAATACCCTTTTAAAGATTAAGATAAAGTTTAGATAAAATACAGTTATTTTCTTTTTATAACTTTATAATAACTATCTTTTTAACATCGATATTTTATAAGCTTTTTTAAATTTTCGTTAATTAAGCCAGTTAAAATATACTAGGTAATTTTATTTATTAAATTCCTCTCTTCGGTATATATAAAACTTCTACGAAAAACGTTTCATATTAACTGAATAAACTTTATAAAGTATTAAATAAATTAAAATATATATTAATATTTCCATTAATTGTATATATTATATAATAAAAATTAAATGTTATGTTTAATTTTCTAATACGATTTAATTTATAATTATACCAGTTATTAATCTTTAGGTAAATATATATCCTAAATATTAAACTTTTCTTTTAATATAAAAACGATTACGAACTATAATTTGTCAGGTTATTTTCGATTGCTAAGAACGCTTTTAATATTATTAAGAATCGTTGGTAATAAAACTAGAAATAAGCGGTCTAATATTAGATTAAACCTAATCGCCTGCGAAAAAGTTAGATATTAATAACCCTAATAATTACGGTAAATTAATGTATTAATTTAATTATTTAAGTTATACTAGTAGTTTTCCAGTAAAAAGAGTATTATCTTTTTAATTATAAACGCTTTTATCGCCTTAATATATAAATAAAACGAAATATATTTTATAAAAATACTCGTTCCGAATTTGAAAAGAGTTATTTCTTTCTAAATAATTAATTGATTTAACTATTATTATTAGAAAGCTACTATAAAATTAGCTTTTATTGCTTTTTATTTCTAAATGACGTTTTTATAAAAGTATTTTAATACTATTTTTCATAATTTCCGTAGGTAAGAGATTAAAGAGATTATTAAAAGTTAATTAAAAACAGTTTATAAAATTATAACTAGAGGTTTTAATTTAAAAAGGAGAAGGTTAAAAAGTTAAATAGATAAATAAGGAAATAAAAGTTAAAATATAATAATATCGCTAATTTTATAATTATTTCTAAATTTCGTCTTAGAATAATATTTAAGATTATCGACACCTAAAAAAAAAATCAAGTATTTATTATATTTTTTTAATTATTCGTTTATTTTTATATTAAACTTTTACTGAATTAAAAATACGTAATTAGCAAACTAGGAAACAAGGATATTATTTTTTTGGAAAGAATAAGAAATAAAAACAACGCGTAATTTTAAAACTTAAAGCGAATTTATATATAAATGTTATTTTAAAGAATACGTAACGATAGAAGCTTACTAAATAACATATGATGTTATATTATTTAAGTAATTAAGTAGTATTAAACATTAACTTTTATATAAAGAAACTTTTTAATATAGAAAAACTAATAGTTATAACTCTTTAAGTAATTAATTTTAAAATAATTTTAAATATCTTAGTATTACATAAATCGCCGACTATTTTTAAAAGAACGTTATACTGTATATAAAATCCAAGAAAGCGGGATGTAATATTATTTAGAATTGTTTTTTATATTAATAAACAAATTAAATTTTTACGCTTTTAAGCCCGTTGATATTATTATCCGAATTTATTAATAATTCTTTTATAAATTTAACATTATTTAGTATTAATAGTATCAAACGACTTATTAAACAATAAAAATAAATTTGCTGAGGTAGATTTAATAGAAATGCGCGAAATCTAATTATATAAAGTTTAATATACTATATAACGTTTCCGAATTTAGTTTAAAAAACCGATATAACGGTAAAATATACGGACCGGACATAGTTTTTAAATTACGAAAGACTATATATGTCGAAAAAAAACTCATTGTTAAATAAATGCTTAAATGTAAATACGAAAAGCATTTCAATCCGGTTTTAATATATTAAATATATAACGTATATATTATTCGTTTAATAAATCCTTATATGAATAAGAAATAAATAAACTGATAATCTTTTAAGATTCAAATATATAAATCATTAAAGGTTTTAAATAACTTATTTTAGTCGAAATATAAATACAAACTACGGTGTTACTAAAAAGTATATTAATAATTATAATAAAGTTTTAATACGTTAATAATAACAAAGCTAGGGAATCATTTTTAATTACGATAGGGTTAAGTACTTTATTATAATTAATCGTAAAAGATAATTAATGTAAAAATAGCGTAAAATACCGCTTGTTTATATAGCGCTAAAATTAACAAGCTGATTAAGTTTAAAGCTTCGATTCCTCTACTATATTGGCGATAATTAAGTAACCTGGAAGTAACCAGCTAAGATGAAGAGCTTTAAATATTAATAAGTTAATCGCATACGTAATTAGAAAATTAATTAACTTTATATAGATATATATATAAATATATATAGCTAAAATACTCGAATAGTATTAGCCTTATAAAATGATGTTAAAATAACGTTCTTAAAGAAAGTTTTATAAAAATAAACGTAATAAATATATTATATAAAAATACCGAAAGGCGGAAAAATTTATATAATAGTAATAATATAATAAGAGATTATTAATAATAGAATATAATATAAACCGTAAATGTTAAATATAATTTTATCATTATTGTTATAAAAAAAGGCATCTTTATTAATTTATTAAGATATTATTTTAAAAAAAGATTTAATAATTTAAATTAAAAATACAGGATATCTTTAAATAAATCTAATTATATCTATATTATTAATTCTATACGTTTTATTTAATTTAAACAGTTATAAATATTATTCTTAAATCTCATTTTAATGTAAATATAAAATACATAAGCTTAGTTTATTTTATTTCTTAATTTGCTTCATTTTAATTTTAAATTCTTAATTTAATTTATATTTTCTTATTACTATCTATTTCTTTATTTTACATTAAAAATTTTATATAACGTAACCTTCTTTAAATTAGTAATAACATTTTTATTTTAGCTTTTATAATACCTTCCTAGTTATTATAATTATAAATAAGATTAAAATCGGATTTATATATATAAAACGTTTTTTATTTAAATTTTGTTATGTCTTTTTTATACTGAATATTTTAATTATATTTATATTACTCTTTTTTAATATTTACATTAATTTTATTTTTCCGTTTTTACGCAGATGTAAAGAATTAATAAATTAACTTAATAGAACCGTTTTTTATAAAGAAAAATTAAAAATTACTAGCGGAGATCGTCGACAACAATAATTCTTTCTGTTAATCTTTTCATTAAAAGGAGCTGAATCATTTTATATAAAATGACCTTTTTTAGAAAAAACTAACGTTTATTTTAGTAATATGTATTAAGTTTTAAAACTACTAGAAAACTTAAAATTTACGATTTTTTAATAAAGAAGATATTTAATATAAAGACATAATAAGGTTGCATATTAAAGAAGGTAAATAGATATAAATAATAACGGTTAATAAAAATTAAAGGTAATCGTCGTAATATATCTAAAAAAAAACCGGGCAATTTAACGTTTGTAGCAAGCTCGGATATAATATACATATTAATAAGAAAATTATAAAGAGGTTTAGTAATAAAGATTTTTATTAACTTAAATTCATTTATTACGTTATAGTAATTTCATTTAAATTTATTTTCGTAAAGTATTAAAAAGCGAAGACATCGTTGATAGAAATAAATAAAAAGTATATAAGTTAATATTTATAATAAAATTTGTATCCTTAATATATGTTTCTTTTAATTCTTTAATATTTTATATAAAATATAAATTTAGTTACTAAATTTAAATTTTTTTTAAAATATAAGATATTAAAGCTTTATATTCGTAATTAATAAATATATTTTTCTGATTTTAATTAATAAAACTTTAAAACGTTATAAAATTTATTAAGTTTAAAAAAGCATTTTCTTTAATCTTTTTAACGACTTTATATAGTTTTACTTTAAACTTTTAATAGTAAAATTATTAAACGGTTATAAACCAATTTCTTTATTCGAAGTTATTATATATTTTAAAAAAGTTAATATTTCTTAAATTATTATTTTTAATATTATTTTTATTCTTTTTAAATATCATGAAATATAAGGTTAATTTAAGGTTAATACAATGCGGTTATCTGGCTACTATATATATAAAGAGCTTTTCTATTTATTAAGTATATAAAATGAATTATATAAATGCTACCTGGGAGCATTTTTCAAAAACCGGCCTGTTTTAATAAAAGGCGAAAAAACGTAATCCGGTTTATAAAATACGGTTGTAAATAATTAATTATATATACGAATTTAATTAATTAATTTCTAAAGCCTTTAATCGCGGTTAATTTTTAAAGCTCTTAACCACTTGAGTTATTACCGCTACGATAACGGTACCGAAGCCTTAATTAATCTAACTTCTTTAAGCTGGCGTTATTTAAAAGAACGGAAGCTTATGTTAAATTTAAACTATATATTCTTTACGGTTAATCGTAATAAGATATTTAAGCATATTATAATTAAAAGAAATACCTAGGTTTACGATTAGTAAGGTAGTAGCTTATAAACCTTATTAAAGTTAAAACTTATTAATATTACCTTAGTAAATTATTTAACCCGATATAAATTAAGAAAGTATATATTTACGACGGTTTAAATATTAGTTTTAAAATAGGAGTTTATAAGAATATATACCATTAAGTATCTAGCGTAGCTAATCCATGCACTATATACATACACATTGGTTCTCACAAGCGCAACTGGAAAGTACCTCCAAAAACCGTACCTCTTAAAAGGCCGGATGAAAAACCCGATTAATGGAAGTCTTTTAATACGGTAATAAATGCGATTACGTACACGATTAATTTGATTGGTTCCCAAAGCCACTAATTACTCCAGTTGTTGCCGATATAATGGCGGAACCGAAGCTCCAATGGTTTAGCTTTTTTAGGCTTGGCGTTACCTAAAGAAACGGTGGCCCAAGCTGGATTTAAACCAGCTATCTCTTGAAACCAACCGAAACAGGGTGCCCAAGCCTATCGCAATTAAAAAAGACACCCAGGCTTACAACTACTAAGCTATTAGGCCATAGGAGTTTATAAAAGTATATATTTTATTAAACTAGTAACTAGTAATACTTAATATTATATTCGAATATAATAAACATAATATATATAAGAATAAATATTAATATCGTTTTCTTAAACGTCTTATATAAGTACTTTAGACGTATAAGTTCTCTGGACGGTTTTTAGCACCTTGTAACAATAAATTTAAAAAACTTACTAACAATATATCGTATTAATTTAAATTAATTGAATTTCTTTTTCGGTAAACGTTTTTATAAATTCTTTATAAGAATGCGTATAATATGCGAGCTTATTACAAACCCTATATTTCCGTTATTTTGTTTTAATCTTTTTATAACGACTTTCTCCAACTATTATTAATTCCATTTTTTATTAAACCTTTAGTTTAACTTAAAAAAGCCTATTTCATTTATATAATAATTAATCTTTTTTATTTAAAAACGTTGGTTTTTAGTTTTCCGACCTTCGTTTAAAATATAATTCGTTTTACGTAATTAGACGTATTTTTTCGCCAAAAAAAGCGGCTTTATATAAAAGTAATATGTAACTTTTTATTATAAAATTAACCGATTTAAATATTTTTATCGGCGAGCTACCCTAATAATTTTCATTTTTTTTATAAGTAAGGCTTTTATTTTATTGCTTTACGAATATTTTTAAAGATTTTCGAAGGTGGAAAAATAAACTCGCAAAAGTTAATAAGAAAAGAATTAATGTAAATATAATTAAAAGAATTTCGAATTCGGAATGGACGTTATTAAAATCGAATAAAAGAAAATTAATTTTTATAAATTTAAATTTAATATTATCGGACATTATAATAGCTGTAAACGTAAAGTAAAAACCGGTAAAAATTCTGTGTTAGTAATATAAATATAATAACATTATATTAGGTTTTCGATATATAACGAATAACTAAGTGTTAAAATTAAAAAATAAGATATATTAAACAGACAAAGCTAATATAAAAAATACGTAAATATATAACACGTAATAATATCGTAGTTAATATAATACTTTCCAATTGTATTAAATAATAACTTTCGTAACCGTTTAAATAAAGGAAACGTTTCGAATTTTTCGTATATGATTAAATATATTTGTTAATATGCTGGATATATTTTAAATTTAATTTATGTATTATTTAATTATTATTATTTAATACCATATTTTACAAGGTTGTTTATAATAAGTTGTCGAAATATTAAAATCTAACGTAATTTTTTCTTATTATAACAATAAATAATAATACAACTTAATTTTAAAAATTAAGAATTTAAATATTTATAATGTCTTTTTTATTTTTTATTACGTGTATTTAAATATTTTACGTTTTTCGGTATTAGTAATTATTATATCCGTTATTATAAAAAGCCTTATTAACAATCCGGTGTTGTAAAAGTTATAAATATCCTTTTTTGTAATACCCTTATTTACGAAATACTTCTAGATTTTCGTATAAAACTCGTTAATAATCGATTTTTCGATATAAACGTATTTAAAACTTTTTTTACGATTTAATAAAATGCAACGTTTAATTAGTTTCAGCGCATTTTATAATACGTTAGGTAAGTAATTTATTAGATATATTTTTATAGTATTAAAGCCGGATATGAACCGTTTGCATATTTATGTCGAGAATATCGTCAATAATCGATTTCTTTTAGTTAGCGTTAATTTTCGCTATTTAAGTATATAATTACTATGGGAAGATATATCTGTATGTCGTTTATATAAAGTAGATTTTGCGATTTTGTATATAAAATTAAGTATTTTATAATTAAGTTTCGGATTTCGTTTTTTAATTTAAACAGCTAAGTTTATTTTTACATTTTTTATAAACCGTTTTAAATTGTTAATATTAAAAAATAATTAATTAAATTTCGGTACAAAAAATATATTAAAAAACTGTCTGGAGTATTTATATATCCGGACTACTTCTATAAAACGGTATAAAATATATATATTATTTTTACGTATTTATATTACTAATAGTGTTAGCAGTTACAGTGATTAAATGCAGGAATCTGGCAAAATGCGTATGGTTATTCTAGGAAAGACTGAAAAAGTCTGGGGGCGATCGCTTTTATATATACGTTTGGCTATATAAAGGATGGTTCCTGGATAAAGGCTGTTCTAGGCAGTATCTGCAGCCTAGATACATTAGCCGTAAGTACCTAAAAGTATTCATTGCCGATACGCCCTTTTATATTAAATAACCTTGTTTACGTAATTTTTTAAAATCAGATTTAAAACTTTAAAAAAATTTATTAAAAAGTTATTAAAATTTTCAGTTTATATAGGATTTAAACCTTTATTTCCGTTATTTTCGTTTGAAATAGGGTTACGTAATGAACCGTTATATTAAAAAACCGGATTTTTTATTTTACCGTTTTTACGTTACCGTCCCGAAATATGGGGCTTATTTTTTCCGAAATAATTTAAACCAAGTTGGGCGTTAATATAAAAAAACGTTTTATATATGCCAGCCTATTACGTTAAAAATTTTATAACTTTAAAAATCGGTTCCATTTTTTAACGGTAATATTAATAAATAATTAAAATTATTATTTTTTAAGTTCCCCTTTACAAAAGGCTATTAAATAATAATTTTTTTCCGGTTAATTAAGAAATATTAACTAATTATAAGCTATATATAAAATATTAACGCCTTTAGGTAAAAATTAACGCAAAAGGTTATAAATACGTATAAATAAATAATTTTATAAAAGGTTAAAGCTTTAAAATTAATAAGTAAATGGATACTTTCGGGTAATTATAAAAGAAATACCGCAATCGTTGCTTTTAATAACGAAAAATAGGTTTTAATAAAGGAACGCCTTTTTTCCCGTATAAAAAGAATTTAACGGGATTGTTTTTTTGCTAGTTATTTTATTTAAATCTTAAATATCTTTTAACTTTTTTTATATTTTCTTAAATTTTAAATTAATTATAAACCGTTCGAAATTTACCTTGTTAAGTAATTTTATAAATCCGTCGGCAGAATTATCTTTACTTTATATAACGTACTACATATATAAGCAAGAGACATATATAAGCGAAAGACTTTTTTCGTTATTTTAACTATTTATCTTTAATCGTCCATTTTTTAATATTAACGTTATAAAACGCCTTATAAAAAAAGCAAGAATAAACTTAGTTATTTAGGCTAAAAAACGAGACCCGAAAGTTAATTACAAAAAGCTTAATTTTATTTATGAAATTCCATATTTTACTTTAATACATCGTTTTAACAATAAATACGCCCGAGCCGATATTATTTTTCCTTTGCAAAAATTAACGCCGACCGAAAAAAAATCGATTATCGACCGAATTTTTAACCTAGATACGCGAACGTTTTTTGTCCGGTTTTAATATATTAAAGATATAGTTAATATATTATTAACCTAACGCGTTACAGAACGCATTGGAGTTAATTGGGTGTTAAACTTTGTTAAACGGTAAAAAAAACTTTAGACGTATTTAAATCGAAAAATCGATTATTAACGGATTTTATCCGAAAATCTAGAAATATTTCGTAAGTAATTTAAGCTTGTTCGGGTTATAATTGCGAAATACGGTATCGTAAAAAAGGATATTTACAACTTCGACGAGATTAAATTTTTAATAAGGCTTTTTATAATAACGGGTATAATAATTACTAATGCCAAAAGACGTAAAAGACTTAAATAAACGTAATAAAGGAATAAAAAATAGGTTATAATTATTTAAGTTATTAATTTTTAAAATTAAGCTATACCGTTATTTGTTATTATAACAGGGAAAAATTATTTTAAGTCCTAATACCGCAATAACCTATTATTAACAACTAATTAAAAAATTATATTAAGTAATAATAATTAAATAACAAATAAATTAAGTTTAAAATAAATCCAGCATTTTAATAAATATATTCAAACGCGTACGAAAAATTCGAAACGTTTCCTTATTCTCGACGTTTACAAAAATTACTATTTAATAAAATTCGAAAAATATTACGCCAGTTATAATATTATTACGCTTTGCATATCCGCGTATTTTTCGTACCGGCTTTAACTTTTTAATGTATCTTGTTTTTTTATTTTAAAATGTGCTTATTTACGGTATATCGAAAACCTAATACGACGTTATTATACCTATATTACCAAAAAAGATTTTTTCGCCGGTTTTTACGACGCGTTTTAAGCTATTATAACGTCCGATAATATCAAATCTGGATTTACGAAAGTTAACTTTATTTTATTCGATTTTAATAACGTTTTTTCCGAATTCGAAATTTTTCCAATTATACCTATATTAATTATTTCCCCGTTAACCTCCGCCGGTTTTATTTCCCTATTTGCGAAAGCCCCTAGAAATATCCGTAAAATAATAAAACAAGGACGTTATTTATAAAGGAAAATCAAAAATTATTAAGGTAACTCGTTAATAAAAATATTTAAATCGGTTAATTTTGTAACAAAAAGTTATATATTATTATTATATAAAACCGTTTTTCTCCGGGAAAAAAACGTTTAATTACGCGAAACGAATTATATTTTAAGTAAACGTCGCAAAATTAAAAATAAACGTTTTTAAAAAAAAAGAACATTTACTATACAAGAAAAATAAACTTTTTTAGCCCAAAAAGAAAAAGATAATGAAAAAATACAGTTAATAGTAACTAAAGAGGGTCGTCGTAAGAAAATTAAGACGAAGGAACGGAAATATAACGTTTACGGTAAGCCCGGATATAATATACGTACTTATAAAAAAGTTATAAATACATCTAGCTAAAAAAAATCCGATTAATTTAAATTAATGCAATATGTTATTGTTAAGTTATTTGAATTTATTATTACAGAATGCTAAAAAGCGGCTCGCTTATATATGTTTTTCGCTTATATATGTAACACGTTATATTAAAAGTTAATATTTCTTATTTAAACTTCTTAACGTACGTAATAGTATTTAATTCGAATATAACGTTTTTTTCGTATCATTTATATCTCTTTTACCTATTTAAATATATTTATATTATCTTTTAAAATAAGAATAAAACCTTTAAATATAAAGCTTAACTTTATCAAGAAACTTCTAATTCTAATTACCTTTATAATTACTGTTTTTATTCATACGTATGCTGTTTCCGTAATATATTTAATAATAATACCTTATAATTTTACAATTTATAAAATAAACGTTTTAACTATAAAGAATATATAATTTATTATGGATTTTGTTAACTTATAGTTATTTGCAAAACTTATATCTATTATTCCGAACAACCTTAAATTATTATATTTATAATATAAATAATTTTCTTGTAATTTCCGGTACCGAAAAAATATATTTAATATACCGTTTAAGTATTTCGGCAATCTCTTAATATATTTTTAATATTTAAGTAACGGGTTACTTATAAACTTTACCTAAGTTAACGTTATAAACGTTATATATAATTTGCTAATATAATTTAAAAAATTAAATTTCCTTATTAAATTCGTATATTTAAACGTTTTTTTTTTACCAGCTACGCCGTTATATTTTACAACGTACTTTAAATAATCCTTAACGAATAATATAAATTCTTTTTTTATCTCGTTTAAACCGATTAATTTTAATAATTTCTTACTATATTACTATTAATTTAACCTAACGTTTCTTATTAATAAAAAACGGTTGATTCGTACGTTTAGGTACTAATTTACGTTACTTAAATCCTTAATTAAAACGTTTTTAACAATTTTCTTAGCGATATCCTTAAGACACTGCTTATTAGGGCCGAAAAGCAGGAAGTTATTTACGTATAAAACAATAACGTTTCCTGTTTTAGGATTATAATATATCGCGTTATCCGAAATTAACGGACGGAAACCTTATTTCGCAAATATTTTTTTTACTTTTTCCTATTAAGTAGTTCCGGCTTATTTTAAACCGTATAATAGGTTTATTAACTTAATAACTTTTTCTGAGGAAAACCTATATATCTTCTTATCCTTTAAATATTTATTAAAATATTTTTTTAATATCGGAAATTATTTTATATAAATATTTTCTTTTAATTTACCGTTTAAGTACGTAGTAATAAAGTTTATTTAAAATATATACCATTTTAAAAAGGCGGTTAACGTTATTAAGATTTTCTAATATATTGCTTTTACGGTATTTACTGTTATTTCGTTATAATTAATTCCTTTTTGCTATATAAATCCTTTTGCGCAGATATATGACTTATATTTATTTAGTTTTCCTATAAACGTATATTTTTTTCTTAACACCTATTTAATATTAATAAAATGCCTTTAGGTAATTTTGTCAAAAAACGTAAATTTAAAGGTTTCGCGTAAAAAGTTCTTTTTAATCTTTATAAAGATAGCTTTAAATTACATTTTTCGTTTTGGGTTTTTTATAACTTTTTTTAAGGTCAGGCCGTTATTTATAGCAGTAAATAACCTATAGGTATTAATATCTAATATGTTAATTACCTATTCGTATTTATAAGCGTTCCGGATAACCTAATTAGCGTTTTTAAAATTACTAAAACGGTTTTTATTATTACTTAACGTTAATAAGTTAAAATAAAAAATATATAAGCTATTTTCGTTTTCGTTTTTTTAGGTTAAAACTAGCTTTAATTTTTAAATTAATTCTAGGGCTTTATTTAGGGCTTTTAAAATATATAATTTAGGAACAATTTTTTTCGGGCGTCCCCTTTTACGTTTAATTTACTTGGTTTCTTGGTCCGTATTATCCTTTAAAACGACATTATCGTCTTTATTTTTTATTTTTACACCTTGGTTTTAACGGTATTTTAAACGTTTTTATACGGATTATGGAAATAATCGGATAATATCTTTAAGCTTAAAAAATTTGCTTAACTTTTCCAAGTTTTTGTATATAGTAATATACGGTATTATAAATACCTTACTGCCTTTTAATAACTATACCTTGTAATTATATATCTTTTAATAACTTAATAATATTCCTTTTGCTTTACAGGCTACTAGTTTTTTTAATTTAATTCGATAATTTTAATTAATTAGGACTATATATTTATTACCGAAAATTCGGAAATAACCATTATCGGATTTATATAATTTATTCAGTTTAAATATATCCTTAAAATATTTAATTAATATTACGTCTTTTATTATAAACTGGCCTGTTTTATTAATAATATACGTTATTATCTTTATTACGAAGTTCCAGAAATATATAAGGATTTTTATTTACGCGGAAATCATACGCGCCCTATTTTATATAAACTATATATCTCATTTTATAATTCCGTTTTAATATTAATTCTATACGTTAAAAATTACCAGTTCGATATTTTTTATAACGTAAAAGTTTTTAATTATCGTTATATCGAACTTTTTGCCGGCGTTAAAACGTAGGATTTATATTTTTTTACGTTTATTTTCTTTATTTAATAATAACGTTTTTAAACGTTTTATAATTTGCGTAATATACGCGTATAAACTTTATTGGACCCCGTTTTTATTTTTAAACGAATAATACTTTTTATAACGTAATAGATTATTTATAAAAAAACCAAAATAACTTTTATTTTTAATATTAATAAACTTAATTAACCCTACGTTATATTAAAAAATTTTTTTGATATATTTCCCTTATTTTTAAAAATTTATAAACGGTATTTTCCGTATTTTCCTTTCGTTGTATACCGTATAAAAAATATATTTTATATCGTTAAAGTTTAAATTTATTTCCGTAAACTTTTTAATAATTTATATTAATCGTTCGGTATTAAAATAATAAAATAACGGTATTAAAAAATAATTTTCTTTATAACTTTGTCCGTTATTAAAACTTTTCCGTTCTTAAAAACGTTCGAAAGCATGCGTTTTAAATTATTTATTAAATTATTACCGTTTTCCTTATTAGATACCTTCCTTAATACGTATCCTTATTAATAATTCTTATTGTTTGCTAAATTCGGGGCCTTGATAATAAATTCCGGCTTCCCGTAAAGCTATAAAAAAAATCCTTTTCGAAAAACGTTAATTGTAAATAATTAAATCCTATTAAAACTTATTAAAACGTTACGATTTAAATATCCTTTTTTTCTATAAAATATCTCCCCGGAAAACATTTTTAAAAGGAAATTATTAATATATAACGTATATTTAATTATAATTTTATTTCTTTCTTTATTAAACCCTTTTAAAAATTATTTAATAATGTTAATAAAAATAACAATTACGGGTCCTTTACTTGTTATAATTTAGATTTCCTTGGACTTAATATTTATTATAATATTCTTTTTAAAGTCGTTGATATTATTCGTAATGTTAACGTTCGTTTTTAAATTCTAAAGCAACTTATTTAAATTATTTCCGCAAAAAAAATAAATATATAAAAATATAACGCTTTTTAGAATAATTTCTTTAAAACATTCGCCCTTTTATAACTTAAAACGATTAATTACTTAAGTTTTAAAACACTTAACCATTAAAATTCCCCAAGCTTTAAAGTACTTAACCGTTAAAACTTTTTAAACTTTCTTTTAAATTATTTTATCGTACTATTACATAAGGTCCTTAAACTATTATTTTTTAACGTAAACGCTAAAAATCTTTCCGTTTAATCGGTATAAATTTTTTAAGCCGTTAGAAATAAATTACTTTTCGTTCTTATTGCTATTATAAACGTTAAGAAAGTTATTACTTTAATTATTCTATCCATTATTGCCCTAACGTTAACTACGTTTTCCTTTTTTTCCTTTGCCATTTCTCTTCTCTTACGGCTTAGGGCAATTTTTTGCCAGGTATCCGTATTTACCATAGTTAAAGCAAAATGGCTTTCCGTTTTTATTTTATACAGGCCTGTTATCTCGGAAGTTATTATTATTATTATTACCTTTTCCCTTACCTCTTTAAACGTTATAGGATTTCCCGTTTTTTTTCTTATTAATACAGTTATGGAATTCGCTATTAAAGTTATCGATCAGCTGCTAAAAGAAATAACTGGTTTACTTAAGCATTAATTAAGTCGTCTTGCACTAACTGCTAACGCGATCCTTTATAGTAGTAAGGAATATAATAATTTATTCCTTTAATCCGAACTTTATATTATAGCCCTTAATTTTTTGCAACAGCTTTTAAAACTTTATAATAAATTATACAGGGTTTCCTTTATCGTATATAATTTTGCTAAGTTTTTTCTAAAAGGACCTTTACTTAGCCTTATTTATTGCTACGTAAATCTTCTTAAAGGTTCTTAACATTTTCGTTTTTTTTTAATACCTATAATCAGTTTTAAAGGCGCCCTTTTATACGTTTTAATAATAACCTTCGCAAAACGTAACTAATCAAACTATCTTAGCTTTATTCCGTCCTTATAATTAATCTCTTTAAACGTAAAAATTAAAACGTTATTTTAAAGCTTTTAATTAACCCAGCTTATTACGTAATTTTCCTTATCTAGTAAAAAATTAAAGTATTTCTAACGCAACTTTATATTATTATTAAACTTCTTGGAATTTTTCTTTTTTTCCTTTAAGCGAACGCCTAATTCGTTAAAGTTATTTAAGTTATTAAGGCTTAAAAAGCTACTAGGAATATTAAAGGAACTATTATAACGGCTTTTTCGTTTTCGGGAACCTTTAAACGAATTTAAAGGTAACCCATCCGAATTATCGGGGTCCCTATATGTCACACTTTCTTCTTTGCGTAATTTCTTTTTTTTGTTTTTTTCCTTTTTCGGGGGATTAAGTTTTTTAATAAATTATTTCCTTAGTTACGTTTCGCTTTTTCTTAAGGGGTTATTCTTTTTTATATCGCTCTCGACGGCGATAAAGGCTTCTTATAAGCCTCCCGTTTTTTAGATATTTCGTAAGGCGTATTTACGAATACTTGCATTTCGTAAATTCCGTATCGCCTTTAATTATAACGGTTTTTATTAAAGTACGTCCCCGAATTAAAATATATTTAATAATCGCTTTACGATATTGTTTATTCGTTTTATTATATCGTTTCTTTTTTTTTATTAAAGTTTTATATCTTTAATTTTATTTTTAACCGATTTATATTTATATTTTCGTACCTTAACGTTTTTCCTAATCTTACTTAAATTAATACCCAAAAACGTATAAAACTTATTTAATTTTAATTAAAATTATTATTTCTATATGAAAATTTTATATCGGTTTTTTAATTATTATTATTAAGGTAATATAGTTTTTTCCGTAAAAATTTCGAAAACAAATTTTTTCCTACCGCCACGTCCACCGTAAGCTTTTATTCTTCTCCCTTATTATGAAATTCTTTATTTTAAAAGTCCTCCTAATTAAAAAAAAAAGAAAATAAATCGTTATTCGTATACTTCCCATCCCGCATAAGGACGAAGCCCTTATCGGGTAAGCTACTTTATTCGACTATAAAAAGCTACCCTAGGATACGTTCTTATTACTTGCTTACTATCGTCAACTACTTACTTTCTTTTAAGTTAACTAAACAACTTCTTTTTAAATTTCGTACCCTTTTTATTAACTTAACCTACAAATAACTATTCCGTTTAACGTACTACGGTTACCAATTAACCAGAAAATACTACCATATTAACAATTACAATAATTAAATATAGGAATCTAGCAAAGTACGTATAATTATTCTAGGAAAAACTGAAAAAATCTAAGGGCGATCGCCCTTATATATACGTTTAGCTATATAAAAGATAATTCCTAGACAAAGGCTGTCCTAGGCAGCATCTGCAGCCTAAACGCACCAGCCGTAAGCACCTAAAAGCACCAATTGCCGACAAATAGATATATAAATAATTATTAACCGATTTTAAAACCATTTCGTTTGTTAAAATTATTAATAATTTATTTTAAATATAATATTTTATATTTATAAGTTCTATAAATTTAAATTCTTTATAGATTAAGTTTACTAATTTATATAAATTATTGTTTATTTTATTTTATAATATTATTTTAATGTAAATTTTATTATAAAGTAATAAATTAACCATGTTTTTAATTCTTATAAATATTATAATATATTAAATATATTCTAAATATATTTACGAATTTAAAATTAAAATGTAGTAAATAATCCGTTATTAAGTTTAATTAAGGTTAATAGTTACGAATTAAAGACATTATCGGCTTATAAGCTTTATTACTATATTTCATTTTTTAAAATAATTTATAAATATGATATATTATATAAAGACTTTTAAACTTAAGTTTCGGAAATTCTTAATTATTAATAGCTAGGTTTAAATATTGTTTTTTATTAACTGTTATACGTTCTATTATTTAATAATATATAATTTAACATTTGTAATTAAAATAATTAAAAACTAAAGAGTCGTTAATATACGTGTCTTATTAATATAACTTAAATTATTAAGTTTCGATTAATATACCAGAAGTATATTATAGACAAATATATTAGCTTAAATATATATAAATAATAATAAATAAAGATGTCGTTAATTATTAAAAAGTTACATTATACTACTAAAATAAAGATATTACCTCTTTAAATATTTAATATAATAAGTATTTAGTTTAATTATTATAAGTATATTAAGCTTTTTATATATTCTTTTTAAAAAAGTAGTTAAATTTTATTATTTCTTTTTATTATTAATCTCTACTATATCTTCTCCTTATTTAATTACTATAACTATATTTATAAAAAGAATTTTAAATTAAACTTTTTTTAAAAAAGGTTTAACACTTATATTAAAGTGGAAGAAGTTTTTAATTTCTTTGCTACTTTAATAGTTATAATTTAAATAAGGCTAAGTAATATTAAATTAAATTATAACTTAATATGAAAACTTTTAAAATAGAATATAAAAGTATATTATAATTAAAAGTTAATTTATCCGTAGAACAATTTAAACTTTATATATTTAAGAAGTTCAGTATTAAAAAAAATAATTAAGTACTTCATATTTAATATATATATAAAACTATATTATACTACATATATATTTAGTTTTATTTATAAATAAATCGTAAAAGTATTTAATTAAAATTATATAAAATAGTTCTTATACTATTATAAACCCTATAAATAATCCAAAATTTATAAATATAACATAGATTTTTATTATATATATTATACCTTAATTATCATTCTTTAAATATATTACCCTTTTATATTATTAATTATTAAATAATTACATTTATTCTTGACTTAAAACTTTATACTTTTAATTATTTATCGTTAAAAATGATGTAATTATAAAATTAAACTAAATAAATTAATAAATTAAGTTAATACTTATGAGGTTTTACTAAACCTTAACTATTTTATAAATTACTTAATTATCCCCTTATCGATAAATATTTTTAACGGAATTCTGGACGGTTTTCGTAATCCGGAATACCCGGATAAATTCTTATTCGTAATTTTCTATCTATTAATTTTATAGTTAAACTTCAACGTTTGTAAGTTTATTATTAGTATTTTTTTATTATATTATTTATTTTTTTATAAGCCGGATATTTTTTAAAAACGTATTATGTTGCCTTAAAAGATAAATTATAATACGAGCCGCTTTTATTAAAATAATGACTATTTAATTTTTATTAATAATTATTAAATATTAATAAAATAAAAAGTTTTATAAAAAATTTAACATAAACTTAATTATTTTAATTAAAAAACGAATCCCGAAATTTAATTTTGCAAAGTTAAATTTTTTAAAAAAAATCCTCGAATTTACGTTAAAAACCCGATATTATAATTAATTCGCCCGAACCGATTTTGTTTTTTTAATTTGCTAGAATTAACGCCGACCGAAAAAAAATTTATTACCTAACGAATTTTTAATTTAAATACGTAAAGGTTTTTTGTCTAGTTTTAAAATGTTAAAAATATACTAAATTTACTATTAACTTGCCGTTTCATAGTATATATTGGAATTAAATAAATATCGAAATTTGTTAAACGAAAAAAAAAATTTGAACGTATTTAAATCGAAATGTTAATTATTAACTGATATTATACGAAAATTTAAAGATATTTTATAAATAATTCGAATGTGTTCCGGTTATTATCTTAAAATACGGTATTATAAAAAAGGATATTTATAACTTCGACGAAATTAAAATTTTAATAAGGCTTTTTATAATAACAAATATAGTAATTATTAATATGAAAAATCGTAAAAAACTTAAAAAAAGTTAATAAGGGAAAGAAAATACGTTATAATTATTTAAAATATTAATTTTTAAAGTTACGTTACATCGTTATTTATTATTATAGCCGGAAAAAACCATTTTAAATTTTAGTTCCGGAATAATTTATTATTAATACTTAAATAAAAAATCGTATTAGATAATAATAATTAAATAATAAATGAATTAAGTTTAAAATAAGTTTAATATTTCATTAATATATTTAAATACGTATAAAAAATCGAAAGGTTTTTTTATTTTCCATGGTTATGAATATTATTATTCGATAAATTTCGAAACATATTACGTTAATTATAATATTATTATATTTTACATATTTACAAATTTTCTATATATGTTTTAACTTCTTAAGTGATTTTATTTTATTACCTTAAAACGCGTTAATTCGATACTATTATAATTATATCGTTGAAAAAGATTTTCTTTTTAACTTTCAAGATACGTTTAAAATTACTATAACGTCTAATAATATTAAATCCGGATTTACTAAAGTTGGTTTTCTTTTATTCGATCTTAATTACGTGTTTTATAAGTTCGCTATTCTTTTAATTATATTTTCGCTAAACATTTTTTTATTAACCTCCTCCGGTTTTATTTGTTCCTTGATTGTAAAAGTTTTGAACAATATTAAAAAAGTAAGAAAATAAGGACGTTATTTATAAAAGAAGATTAGAAATTATAAAAGTAGCTTCCTGATAAGAATTATTAAATCGGCGAGGTTTCTAATAAAAAATAATTTGTTATTTTTATATAAAGTTACTTTTTTTCGATAAAATGTTATTTAATTATACGGAATAAATTATATCTTAAGTAAATGTCTAAAAATTAAAATTAAACATTTTTAAAAAAAAGAATATTTCCTATATAAAAGGGATAAGTTTTTTTACGCGAAAAGGAAACAGGTAATAAAAAAATATAACTTATAACAATTGAAGCTAATCGTTATAAACAGGTTAAAATTAAAAAACGAAACTATAACGTTAGCGGGAAACCCGGATATAATACGCGTATTGATAAGGAAATTATAAATACGTTTAACGAAAGAAAATCTAATTAATTTATGTTATATTGATATGTTAAAGTTAATTGATTTAAATATTTTTATCGCAAGGTATTAAAACGCGGTTTATAAGGTAGTTTAGTTTGGAACGTAATATTATACGTTATAAGTTTACGAAAAAACTATTTATTTTTACAGTTTTAACTTAAATTATAGTGGAAAATGAAAAATAAAACTCGATTTTTTTTAGAAAAACTGTTAATATCGATAAAAATAACGATATATTTTATTTATATCTCGTAATCTAATTAGAATTATTACAGTTTACTCTTCGGAAATACGAAATATTAGGATTTTATATTTTAAATGTAACTGCTATATTTTAATGGTTTTGAATTAATAGGGATTTAAAAAGGTACCGTAAAATCGATTAAGGTTAAAGTTATAGGACTGGTAAAGGGTTATAAAGCAGCTATTTTATACGGACTTAAGATTTACCGCGAAAAGCTTAATATTTTCTAAGTTATTATTGTCCAAAAGCTTCCCCTTACCGAACCGTAAATGTAAAAGATATAAAATTTATTAAGGTCGAAAGTTGTTAATATTACGCTATAATCGGCTTCTAAATAAGATTTTTCGTAACTAAGGCGTATAATTTATTATTATATTAAAAATTATTAATAATTACTATATTTGAAAATATTAAGTAAAGTAATTATCGTAGTAATTATTAGGATAATTACCTGGTATCTTTAATTTAACATATATAATACGGCTTAGTCTTAACGACCATATAAAATTTTAATTATTAAACTTGATAATATAATTAAAAAAATGTAACTAAAAAAGAAATATACTAACCTAATAGTATTTTATTATATTAAAACGGAAATGTCCTAGGATTCTTTCTTTAATGTTTAAATATTATTTAAATGCGGTAGTTAATAAATATGTATATATATATATATAATCTCGCTAGAAGAGACGTAACCGTGGAATTAAATTAAACAAATAAATAAATTATACTATTAGTTGCTAAGCTTTACTAAACCCCAACCTTCTTACAGACTGCCCAATTATGCCCCTATTAACGACTATTCTTAACGGAATTCTAAATGGTTTTTGCAATCCGGAATAGCCGGATAAATTATCGTTTATAAACTTTTTTATATTAATTTAAAAAGTTAAACTTCGACGTTTTTAAGTTTGTTATTATTATCCTTTAATTATGCCAGCAATTTTTCCATTAGCCGGATATTTTTTAATATAAATTTATGTAAAAATCGATTATTTTTGCCGTTTTAAATTAAATTATATTCGAAAATTAAAAATAAATCCCGATTTTTTTCGGAAAGGTTGTTAATATCGATAAAAATATCGATGTATTTTATTCGGCCGATTATTTTATTTAAGTTAAGTAACTTAATCGAGACCGTTTTCGACGAGATTCCGGAAATACGGAATATTAAGATTTTATATTCGGATTTAGCCGGTATGTTTTAGTTATTTTGATTAATAGGAGTTTAAAAAGGTACCTTAAGATTAATCGAGGCTAAAAAAGTTGTAAGATTAACAAAGGGTTATAAAACAGCAATTTTATTCGGATTTAAGGTTTACCGCGAAAAGTTTAATATTTTTTAAGTTATTATTTAAGATTTCCCTGGTTAAACCGTAAAGTTAAAGGGCATAAGACTTATTAGGGTCGAAACTTATTAGCATTACGTAATAATCGGTTTTAAAATAAGGTTTTTCGTAAACGAGGTATAATTTATCGTTACCGTAAAAACTATTAATAATTGCCATATTCGAAAATATTAAGTAAAGTATTTATCGTGTTAATTATGAATATAATTACTTCGTATCTTTAGTTTAACCTGGATAATACGGCTTAAACCTAACTACCTTAAATATATATATCGGCTATTATTTATCGAAATTCCGCTGTTTTTTTATTGTTATTTCTTTTAAGCCTTTATCTTTAATAAGTATTTAACGCTAAATTATTAATATATTAACTTAATTTAACTCTCGTTATAAGGACGGATTTAATTATATATAATTTAAATATTTTATATATTTCGTTATTTCGACATCGTATATATAGAGCTGGTTATTAAATACTTTTTAAGTTCTTTTTATCTTATATATCTTTTTATAAACCTTTCTTTTTATTATTATTATTTCTGTTTATTTTTTATATAAATATTTTATTTTTATATTTATTTTTAATATTTTTACCTACATTTTCTCCTATTATAAAAGTTATTCGGTATAATTAAATCAGTTTAAAATAATCTTTTAATAAATATCTAATTTAACTTATATCTTAATAGCTATATTTATAATTATTACAATATTTCGATTACATTGATTTAATTTTATTAATATTATATCGAAATATATTACGTTAATCTTAATACCTTATATAATATCGAATTTAGGAAAATAAGCGGGAAATTACGCCTACTATAAAAAAATAAATAGTTATATACATATTTTACTTTTATTCCATAATTATTTATTAGGCGCAATTAAATTATAAGCAATTTCGATTATATTATATAAATAATTCGGTTTTATTATTCTAGAATCCTTTACGTAAAATAAAGTTTTAACTTTATATATAAGCCGGTTAGCTATTTGTAACCGAGATATAATCTATCGTTACGCTGAAAACTATTAATAGTTACCGTATTCGAAAATACTAGGTAACGTATTTATCGGGTTAATTATTAGTGTAATTACTTCGTATCTTTAGCTCAGCTTGGATAATACGGCTTAAACTTAACGACCTTGCATATATAATCCGGTTAAAAATAATTAAATAAAATTCAGGTTATATACTATATTATTTTAAAGGTAATTTTAAAAAACGCTACGTAATTTTAAATCTAAGAATATCTAATATATAATACTTATAATTAGTAAAATATAATCTGTACGCTATTTTATATTTTACTGTTTTAAATGTAAATTAATATATTATATCCTGTTTGTTAATGTCTGCTCAACCCTTTTTCCTACTCTTATAATAATTAACGATAAAAGATACGGATTTAAACGGAAATTAAAAATTAAAAATAAGGAAACCAACGATACAATTAATAATACAAAACGCGGTATAAATTTAAGTAAAATACGAAAAGGCCTATAAGGCTACACATTTTAACATTAAAAAAGATTATAAAAAAAAACGTTTTTTAACGAAATACGAAAAAACCGATATAACTATAAAGTATTAATATTTAAACCTGATTATTAGTAATTAATCGATATTTAATATAAACGTTATAAAGGAAAATATTATAACATTTCTTACTTATATTTAATTTAAATATTAAAGCGCTTAAAATCATAATAAAAATAATAAGTTCCATAATACAGAGATTTTGATTTAAATTAAAGCGATCATAATATATTATTTAAAAAGTAACGGTTGAAATTAAAATTAAAAAAAACATATTTTTACATCACCATATAATTTTAACATATATTTAAGAAAAAACTTCAAAATTGATTATTTACCGTATGCCTAAATATGGTCTAAGTATTAAAGTAATATCTTCGAATTTAAAATTTAAAAAAATATTTATATTAAGTACCGTTTTATCCTTAATTTTAACCGATTTGTTAAAAAGTGTTTAATTTTTTTTAATTATTCCAAATATATGAAACCATAAAGGTTAATATAAAGTATTAAAGTTCGTTAATAAAAAAATTAAAGCTTTGCTTAAAACGTTATTATTTAATAGCTAGAAAAAATACCATAAAACGAAAGGGAAATTAATAAAACTATATTCCTAAATAGTTTGATAAGACTATAATAATATCCGAAAAAGTCTAATATCATTAAAATCATTATTAAACTATTTTAAAAACAGAAAATTCCATTAATTTGTACCTTTTCAGAATTATTTATTAGATTTGCGCTGTTAATATTAAAGTTTTAAGTCTGTAAAACCCGTTAATTAAAGGAATTACGATATTTTTAAAAATATAATATAATAAACTTATATTTTTTAAACTTTTTCCCGATTAGTTTATTTATTACGAACTTCGATTTTTATATATTAAAATTATAGCTCAGTTTAAAAGAGGCTGCAAATTATTTAAAAAATATAAGTTTAAAACGGTATAAATAATCGCTAAATATTTAGATTATATTAGTAATCCGAAATTTAAAAACCGAATTAAAGCGTTACGTAGAACTTTTTTAAATAATATAATATTATTATTAATATCCTATAAACCGTTAAATTTTAAAGTTTTAAGTAAATTTAAACTCTTAAAAACCGGGTAAAAACTGTAAAGAACTAATTTTACCGAACTATTCCTAAATATATTTATACTTACGATAAAAACAATATTACTAAAATTAAAAGTATTATTAAAGAGGCCAAGTTTAAAAAAAAGGTTAATACAAACGAATATATTAAAACTTTACTTGAAGGTTTATCTGTTAATAATTTTGGAAAAACGCTAAATGATTTTATTATAAAATTCGAAAATTTATACGTATTATTATATAATAAATTTTTAATATAAATTAAATTTTAAGCGTGTAATAAAGATAAATTAATATACTATAAAAAATATAAGAAGCAGTTAGAAATCCGATTCGATTTTAAATATATATAAAAAAATGAATTTTATTTATCTTAATAATAAAAGATAAAATATTAGCCTTTAAAAAATCCTTTATTAAAAAAAGTGTTACATAGCCGTTTTAATTCAATATTCGAAATTATAAATACGCTTTAAAAATAGAAAAATATTTAAGTACAGTAAATCTAAAACTTAAAAGTTTTTATAAAGGAAATAAAAACCCAGGAAATTTTCTGGATTTTTTAATATTACGCCCCGTTAAAATAAGAACTACCTTAGGTATAAGAGTATAATATTAACTTTTCGATTAATATAGGAAATCTTTAACTGGATAAATTTAACCGTGAAATCCTTTATTATAATTAAAATAATTATTATAAAAAATACCCAAATAAGGATCCAAAGTAACAATGTAAAAAACGTAAATACGGTAATTTTACGCTTAGTATTTACAGGTTTAATTTTAAAAACGGATATTTTATAAAGAATCCGGGGTTAATTTTATTCCAAGGTAATAGCGTTACGATTTACCATAGGTTTAAGAACAATCCGATTAAGCTAGGTATTATTTAGTTTTCGAATACTTTTATTTATTAAGGGATTAACGCTCGGATTGTTATTTAGAAAAATATTTTAAATAATTGTTTAACTTATTAGATTTTTTAAATTACTATTTAAATAAGATATGGTATTTTAATTACCGGCATAATATTTTAGAAAATTTAAATAATTATAGTTTTAATATCGATAATAATAAAGTATAGTCTAATATTATTAAATAGTTACGTCCTATAAAAATTATTAAGTTTACTAAGTAATAAACTGTTATTAATTAAAACCGGGTTATAAAATTAAACATTCTCTTTAAAGAAGACGTAACCGTAAAACCAAATTAAACAAATGGATAGATTATGTTATCGGTTGCTAAGCTTTGCCAAACCCCAACCATATAGGCGTTTTACTTTAAGGTAACTTTAGACTGCCCAGTTATGCCCTTATCGACGACCATTCTTAACGGAATTCTGGACGGTTTTTATAATCCGGAGCAGCCGGATAAATTATCGTTCGTAGTTTTTTTTTGTATCGATTTAAAAGTTAAACTTCGACGTTTTTAAGCCCGTTATTGTTATTTTCCAGTTTTGCTAATAAATTTTTTATAAACCAGATATTTTTTAATATAAGTTTACTTAAAGATCGATTATTTTTGTTATTTTAAATTAAATCGTATCCGAAAATTAAAAATTAAACCCGATTTTTTTCGAATAAGTTATTAATATCGATAAATGTATCGATATATTTTGTTCGGCCAATTATTTTATTTAAATCGGGGGATTTAATCGAGATTATTTCCGTTAAAATTCCGGAAGTACGGAATATTAGGACTTTATATTCGGACTTAGCCGGTATATTTTGGTTATCTTAATTAATAAGGGTTTAAGAAACCCTGAAATTAATTAAGATTAAAGAAAGTAGCTGGTTTAAAATTTCTAGCCTTTTTTTCTGGCTGATATCTAACACTTTTAATCGTAAGACTGGCAAAAAGTTACAAAACAGCTATTTTATACGGATTTAAAGTTTACCGCAAAAAGCTTAATGTTTTTCAAGTTATTAAGATTCCCCTTACTAAACTAGCTAAAGGGCATAAGGTTTATTAAAGTTTAAACTTATCGGCATTACGTAATAATCGGCTTCGGGATAAAGCTTTTTGCAACTAAGATATAATCTATCGTCACCGTAAAAACCATTAATAATTGCCGTATTCGAAAATATTAAGTAAAGGATTTATCGTGTTAATTATTGGTATAATTACTTTATATCTTTAATTTAGCCTGGATAATACGGCTTAAACCTAACAACCTTACATAAAATTAAACATCCGTTTTATAAAAAAGTTTTATTACGTAAATAATTATAAAATAATTCTATAACGGATAAAAATATCCGTTATATTATAGAATTTATATATTAAAAATTAAAAACTTTAATTAGTATATTATGTTCATTTATATTATATTAATTAAGCGCATTAATAAGATTATAACGCTTAGTAATAATGTAAATAGGAATAAAATAAATAATTTTAAAGTTATATAAAATATACCTTTATATATAAATATAAATACCTGTATTAAAACGGATAATAATATTAATTACGGTCGTATAAGTAGTAATGTATTTCTTAGGTTAAAAAACCCAAAAATTAAAAAAAAAAAAGTTAAAAAAAGTTTAAAATAACCTGGGCTAATTTAAGAAAGGCTTATTAAGATTTTAACGAAGCTTTTAAGAATTTTATAATTAATAAACTATTAAAAGTGGTTAGTTATAAAAATGAAATAATAATTAAAATCACAGAAATTAAAATTTAAGGTTTTAATACAGCGGTAAAGAAAGAGTAAAAGCTTAAGATTTTAATTTAAAATATTAAGTATAAAACAAAAAGTAAAAATGAAGCTAGGGTTTTATTTATATTATAATATGGCCCGGCCGAATATAGTACTTTAGTATTTAAATTTATGACTAAGAGAAGTTCTAAAAACGGTAAAAATCTAATTAATAATATTATTAAGCTCAAACTCGAATTTAATATTATTATTACATTTTATATATAAAATATAAGCTAGTATTAAAATAACCTTAGTTCATATTTATAAGTTTTAACTATTTGAATAAAGAGATAATTTAAAAATATAATTAAATTTTTTTTATATTTAACCGGCCGATTAATTGTTATTCCTTTCTTTAACGGCGATAATAGCTATATGGTATAACCGTTATATCTTCGATTAATAACTTATCTAGTAATTAAGATTATATTACTATTTAAAAATTTATTAATAATCAAATATAAAAAAAATATGATTTTGAATTAATTTAGGAATAAAGAATTTGCGTACATTTTAAACGAAATATTATATAATTAAATACGTAATAAACTCGAAAAGTATAAATATATACATATTAGTTTTTATATAAATCGAAATAAAAAAAGATTATTTTTATAAATAATATTTTACCCGAATGATCTATATTACCCGGAAATTTAAATTAAAAAAATAAAAACCTTATTAAAGCTTAATAAATTATAAATTACAACGGCGGGTATTATAACCAATTTAGAATTTTATTAATTGCTTTATTTTTGTAGGTTTTTATTATAAAACGCGGTAATGTAGGATATAAGCGAAGCGAACGTATAAGCGAAGCGAACGCGCGGACCTATATTTACTAAATCGCTTATAAGTTTATAAAAACTTCTTATAATTAAATGTAATTTCCTAAGAGGAGACGTATCCGTGAAACAAAATTAAACAAATTAATAAATTATATATCTCGATTACTAAGCTTTACCAAACCCTAACCTTATAGGTGACTTTAAACTGTCCAGTTATATAAGCCCCTATCGACGACTATTCCTAACCAAATTCTAAACGGTTTTCGCAATCCGGAACAGGCGAACAAATTATCGCTCGTAATCCTTTTTATATTAAGCTGAAAGTTAAACTTCGAAATTCTTAAAACTTTTACTGCTTATATCTAGCTTTCTTAACAATTCCTTCATACAGTTACTATTTTTTACTATAAAATTATTAAATTTTTAATTATTTTTACTTATATATATAAAATCGTACCCGAAAATTAAAAATAAAATTAATTTTTATGATAAAAAATAGGTTACATTAGCGGAAATATCGATATTTTTAATTCGTTTTAAGTTTTTATAAAACTTAAAAACCTTTAAAAAAATGTTTTCCGTAAAAAGGTTATACTTACGGAATCCGGTGTTTTATAATTGAAAATACCCCGTATATTTTAGCTATTTTAATTAATAAAGATTTGAAAAATTATATAATGGATTAAAGTTAAAAATTATTAATTTAAAGTTTCTAACCTTTTTTTCTAGCTAATATTTAATACTTTTAAGTATAAAATTAATAAAAGAATACAAAGTAACTACTTTATACGGACTTAGGGATTACTGTAAAAAGCTTAACATTTCCTAAGTTATTATTTTTTAAAAAATTTCCTCTACCGAACTATAAAGCTAAAAAGTATAAGGTTTATCAGGGTTAAAACATGTTAGCATTACGCGAATAATCTTCCTAACTAAGATTAATCGAAAAATTACGTATTTATGGAAACCTAACAATCGGTTTCGGGATAAGGCTTTTCGTACTCGAAACGTATAATATATTATTACTGTTAAAAGTATTAATAATTACCGTATTTGAAAATGTTAAATAAAGGATTTATTATATTAATTATTAATATAATTACTTTATATCTTTAATATAGTTTAAATAATACGGCTTAAACTTAACAACCTTATATAATTAAATACAATTTTATAACTAACTTAATAATAATAAAAAGAAAAGCTATCTTAAATTATATAAAATTATAAAACTTATAAATACATTTATAATAATATATATTAATATATAAAAAATATTTATATTTATTAATAACATTACGAACCGTTAGTATTATCTCGTACATTTTTGCAAAGAAAATTAAAATTTAATTTGATATTTTATTTTACTTTTATCAACTTTTAAAAGATATTATTGAAATAGATATAAAAAGAGTGAGTTCGATTTTAGTATAACAATATATATCTTGTAATAACTTACGTAATATAATGTTTAAAATTATGTAAATTTTGTAACAGATACGTATTCACGTAATATAAAGGCTTACCAAATTTGAAAACGTTATGCTAATATTGCGTAATATTATATATTTCTAAAATATTCTTATTACTATAAGTTACGTAACCGTTCGGTTCGCTTATACGTTCGCTTCGCTTGTACTATACGTTATACGTTTTATCGAAAAGTAAATAAATACGGTATTTAACTAGTTATGTAATAAGTTTACCCGTACGGGAAAAATATTTTTTTAAAAAAATGTTATTTTATAATAAAACTGGTTTAACTTAGAAATAACCGGAATATAAGAAGATTAAAAATTATATGGAGCCTTTTTGTAAAATCCGGACGGTTTTTTAAAACGAATAACAAGGTAAAACTATGAAAATATAAATTAACATAAAAAATATATTAATTAACGTGTTACAAGTTTCGATTTAAAAAGGGATATTTAAAAACTTTTACATTATATATAAAAATTCCTGTTTTTCGTTTATAAATAGAATAATAATTTATAATTTAGTTAAATGCTAGTACGTTATAAAATATATTTATATTAAATAATACTAATAAATTTATTTCGGACGCTATTATATACTTTTTAATAATTCTAATAAATTTCGTTCTCGCTTATAATTTAAATTATTTTAATTTTTAGTAATAAAGATTATATAATGTTTTCGATATTATGAAAGTTATATAACATAATAAGTTTATTTATAAAGTTTATTAATTTCGTAACTTAATACCTAAAATAACTTAATGACTTTTATATAATATCGGAATAATAAAGTTAATTTTTTTTAAATGCATCGTAAATATTAATATAAAGTGTTTAAGTTCAAGTCGTAGTATTTAAGTTAAATCAAAGATACGAAATAATTATATTAATAATTAACATAATCAATATTTTACTTAATGTTTTCAAATATAATAATTATTAATAGTTTTTACGGTAACGATAAATTATATCTTGCTTAAGAAAAGTTTTATTCCGATACCGATTATTAGGTCCCCGTAAATACGTACTTTTTCGATTAATATCGGTTTAAAAAGTTTATTTGCGTAATATTAACCAGCTTTAACCTTAATAAACCTTATGCTTTTTAGCTAGTTTAGCAGGGGAAATCTTAAACAATAACTTAAGAGATATTAAGCTTTTCGCGGTAAACCTTAAGTTCGTAAAAAATAGCTTTACAACCCTTCGCCAGTTTTACGATTATAAAAAGGTTGGGGTTTAGTAAAGCTTAGCAACCGATAGCATAATTTACTTATTTCTTTAATTTAAGTTTATAATTACGTCTCCTTTAGGAAGAATCGTAAATATTAATAAGATAATTTTAAATTGCGAATTAGCCGAATTTATAAATATTATAAATAAGTTATATTAATATTAAAAAATATTCGTTATAATCGGGTTTTTTAATAAATCGATTAATTATCCACCCGATAGTATTAACATAATTAATGTTTGTCGGTAAATGAAGTAATTTATTATTAGAACATTAAAAGAATTAAAAGGGCTTTAATTTGTAGCCCTAGGATTGTAAGAACAAAGAGCTGGAGGCTATATCTAGCCGCTCTCCCCTTAGTTAGAAATGAGGAACTTAGAACTGGAGGACAGAACTACAGTCTGAAAAATGCAACACAATTTGCCTATATGGTAGCATTTTCTGGTTCCGTCTTTTAACAAAATTAATATCTTAATCTATTTATTTTATGTTATGTTTAAAGTACCGTTTCGTTTTAGTACGAAAGGTTTAGAATAGTAGGTTCGGCGTAAAAATATTTAAAAATAAATTTATCCGAAAAAATCGGTTCGGTTTTAAAGAAAAAAGCGTTAAAGTTTCCTTAATCGTTTCCGTTTAAAAAAAAACGTTTGTATTCGTAGGGCCGTTATTGATTAAAAGCAGAGGCTCGTCGACGCGGTAACATCCGAGAGGATTTAAGAGAAAGAACTATCGAAAGAATTAAAAAGGACGAAGGAGAGTTAAAATAGTAGCTGGAAAAGCAACAGCGTTTAGAAAAGACGTAAAAGGTTAGCCGGAGAGCTTTAATATAAAACAAATGATAAAGGTATTCGCTAAGCCGTTAACCGAGAGTAAGAGCAAGTAAAAGAAGAAAGATACGTACTTAAATTAAAAGGATTTTAACTTTACGCTTAGTAAGAAAAATTGTTTACGAGGTAGTAATAACAGAAAAATGTAAAAGACGGCTATCTAGATAGCGCTAATAACGATTAGATACCGTAACGGTAATTTAACAAAGCTTACCTATATTAATAAAGCTAAATTAACCGCCGCTGTTCTTATTAACGTTAAAGAAGCCCTTATAGTAATCGTTACTGCACTTATAAAAGGAATTAATTAGGTATATAAGGACTTTGTCGCCGAATTTCAAATGAAGGAAAACGCGAAGAAAGGAAGTGGTAACAGCTATAACGGAAGCTACAACGCAAAGAAGACTTACGATAGAAAGCCCGTATAGAACAAGGATGGCCAGCCACTTTACTTCAAGTATGGTAAATACGGCCATATACCGAAAGATTACTCGAAACGGAGGAATAATAGCTCAAACGAACGGCCGAAACGGAATGCAGAATACGAGGCTAGCTTTATTCCGAAGGGGCTGCAGGACTTGTACAGGACGGATAAAAAGATTTTCTAGGGCGACAGCGAGGTCTGAATAGCTTCATGGCAACTGTAGGGCTATAAGGGCGTGTCGGCAGATGTAGTGATTTGTTGTTAAAACGCTAAAAAAATTAAAAGGGCTTTAATTTGTGGCCCTAGAATTATAAGGACAAAAGAGCTAAAGGCTATATCTAGCCGCTCTCACCTCAGTTAGAAATGAGGAACCTAGAACTAGAGGACAGAACCACGGTTTAAAGAATGTAACATAATTTGCCCACAAGATTTTAAAATTTAAATCGTATAACAATATTGCGGAAATCAAAACCTTTTTAAGAATTATTATTTATTATCGGATTTTAATTAAATTTAATATTATAATTATTAAAATATTAATACGCGTATTACGAAAACACCTAACGTTTATTTAATGTTTTAATAAGGATTTTATTATAAACACCTTAAAGAAAATACTTATAATAGCTGCGATTTTAATTATATTAAATTATAGTTTTAATACAAAGCTAATAGTTATAAGGACCGATTTTTATAAGAAAAAGCTTAAAGGTATTCTAGGTTAATTAATAAATAATATCGAATATTTCGTATATTATAAAAATAATACTTTAAAAGAAATAGAATGAAATTATAATACCGGTAAATGAATGTATTAAGTTATTTTTAAGATTTTAAAGTAATTTCGAAATTATAGTTATAAAGTTTAATTAAGATTAAAAATTAACGTTAAAGTGTTCATAACTTAGATTTATAAATTATTAAGTTTTTATTTAAAGTTTTATTTACTCGATAAATTATTTAAATAAAATAATTCGATTTCGGAATTTAATATGTTCCTAATAAAAAGAATAAAAATACGAATAATTTATTTAGAAACTTATATAAGCCTTTTACCGCGTTAAACGATTAATAAGGTAAAAAAGTTAATAATCTTAATTATATCCGATTAAACGTTATTTAGCTGAATTTAATTATAACGGGCGCGGCCGTTAAACTTTATAAATCTAGTTAAAATAAGAATTCTTTAATAGAAATTAGGTTAAAACGTTATTAAAGCATACAAGATTGCTAACGATATTAAAAGTTTTTATTCTATTTAATAGTATCCCGAAACAAATAGTTTTTAAAAATAAGGTTTTAAAATATTTTATTCAAGATAATATTATTTAACGTAAAGTAACTAAGTAGTATAACAGCTATAATATTATCGATACAGAGTACAAACACCGATTAATAATTAAATAATAATATAAGAAATCAAGGTAAAAACGTAAAAAGTTACCTTATTATCGTGTAGTAGCTTTTTATTATTAGTAAGGTATAAATAAATATATTAAAAAATAAATAATTAACATTTCGATAAAAGTTATAGCTTTTCGTAACTTATTAATATCACTGTTATTTACAAAATAAATATCTAATTTATATCCGAAAATAATAATTATAATGTTATTATTAAAATAACGTACGAATTATATAATTACTTATATTACGATACGAGAACATAGGTTATACCATTATACTACCAAAAATAGAACGTTATCTATTCGAATCCTAACTGCCTTATTTTCACCTATATACCTACTAATGCTATTTAATACCGTAGTAGTAAGTCCTCTTTTAATTTGCATCGTCCAGATATAATTAATGAAAAGTTAAAATCCTTCCACCGAAAATCGCTATCGTAAGCAATTTTCGAATTCCGCGCTAATTTTACCCTATGCTCGAAATAACTGCGTTAACTAAAGTCTACCGTACGCTTATATACGATAAATTAGCTGCTTAATTCAAAAATGAAACGCGCAACCCATAAAGAAGCTGACAAACTGTTACGGCACAAGAACAAGTGCTATGCCATTATACCACCAAAAGTGAAACGTTGTTAATACGAGCACTAACTGTCAACTAGTAGGGGGTGCTAAACGCACCCTATATGCGGAAAGGCTCCTTTTAATCAGAAGATATATATTCCGTTACTAAGCTATATGAAAACTGTACGCGTACGAAAAACATACGTAAATTAATCTAATATAACAATATAACTACTATCCCTTATATCTAATAATTAAAAAACTTATTTACTTAATTTGCGTTAATATTAATTAATTAGCTGTTATTAAGACGATATAAGCTATATATTAAAAAAAAATAATTCGTATATTTTATTAATTATAATAATAACGGTAGTATTAATATCCTCCCTTATTTATAAAGCACCTAAAAAATAAGATGGCTTTAAAAAGAATTCTAATATAACACGTACGCACTTAATATTTAACGTTATATATATTTTAATTAATACACTTTATAACTTATTAAACTTATAAAATGTAATATAACCTCGTATTTAAAAAAACGAATCCGTTATATAATACGAAATAATACTTTAAACGGGACCTTAATTATATTTATATTCTCCGGAAAAACTACCCAAAAGATCGATTATATACAATATCCGATAAATATCTTTAAGATAATTACTAAAATCAAACAAACTTATATTTAGAACTTCGTAACGTATATTTACGAAAATCGAAAATACGAAACCTTTTACAAAAAGATTAACGATTTTACGAAAAAAATCATGGGATCGATATTTCTAGCGATTAAAAAAACAATTTTTTTAAAAAAAAACCTGCGGAAATAACACGTTAACTTAACTAAATCCGGCAAAATATACGGTAGCAGGTTCTTAATTAATACGTAACGATAATATCGTAAAAAGCTAAAGTAAACCTTAAAGTTAACAAAAAAGCTAAACGAATAAATTATAAAATAACAAAAAATTATAACTTAAAAATAACGACATAATAGCCTAAAAAAGAAAACATTAATTGTATAAGTTAATAATATATATATAATACTAGCTCTCATTATCGGAATGTAATCAACGACTTTTTAAAGAATAAGGAAACCTAGAATCGAAAATGGTACGATTAATTTTAAAAAATAACGGCTAACCTTTTATATTATTAAACGATAACCTAATTACTATTTATATTACGAAATATTAAAATTACGTTTTTAACGTTTTATAAAGCTTTTATAAACCATTTTAATAAACACAACCTTAATTAGGAAAAAGCTAAAAATTCGAAGTTTTAATTACAAGAAAGAACTTTAAAATATAAGTCGAAATAAGGCAATTATAAAGGCTTATATTTAAAGCGATATATTAACAAACGAAAACGCAAAAAGTTAAATATTTAAGGTATACGTTATAAGCTTTATTTAAATCTTTATTATATATTACCTTGATACTATTATACATTCCCTAATAAGACCCTAGCTAACTTCGGTTTTAATAACGAAATATTAAAACTAGTTTACTAACGAATTAATTTTAATTAATCCTTAAAAAAAGTTAATCGTTTATCGAAAAACATGGAAAGGATAATTACTTAAAAAAGCGATTAATTCCTTAAAGAAAATGAATAAATCCTTGCATACTTCTTAATTAATAATTAAAACAATGTAATAAACTTTTTACTTTACCCTTTAAAAAATTCGTCTAGTTTAAACTTAGAATTTACGATATATATCTTTAACCTTATAAGCAAATTCCTAAATTATAAAACAACGATTTAAGGCGACGGAATATACACAAAAAAATAACTTTATCCTAATTAAAAAAACGAAAAAGTAAAGATATTATTTCGAAACTCTTGCAGTATACAAGCATTACGTATATATAATGTAACTTATAACGAAAACTTTATATATAACTTGGTATCTTTCCTACACCTTTAAAACAAGGTATTAATTAAATAATCAAAAAACTATTAATTTTATTTAATATAAATAAAATAAAATAATTATTATATTAATAAATAAATTTAATTATTTCGTTATCGAAAATAATAACGTCATCATTATTTATATAGCCTTTATAACTTATTAACGAAACGTTCACTTATAAATAACGAAATTATTACGAACCGTTAACGGTATTATATAATACCTAAGATTAAATTATGTAAAGCCCGAAATCATCGTTTAATTATAATCCTATACGAAAAAACTCCGCTTAAAAACTTTTATACCAGTTAAATAACAGATATATAATAAGGCGAAAGCTAAAAGATAAATACGTCGGAAACCGAGAAAAAAAACTTCCCGATTAACATAAAAAATCCCCGTTAATTTTATACACTTCGAAAAAAACCCGGAAAAATATAAATACGTTATATTCGTTCCCGATAAGTGCTTACGTTTTAGTTAAGATATATACCTTAAAAACCCAGAGGAAAATATATTAATTAACGCGTTCCGATATGTTTTAAATATCCTAAAATATTAGGATAAAGTTTTTCCATGGGTAATTAAATGCGATAATAAGATTTTAAAAAATTATTCATTTCGAAATATATTTTAATTGTTTTTTTTATTCAACTTGAGCTTTTAATACCGTATACCTATGCTTAAAACGGGGGTATAAAACCTTTAACAGGTATAATTAAAGAAAAAGCAATAACGATACGAAATAGCGCTATGTTACCTTCGTTTTTAATTATATATATTTTTAAAACAATAATATATCTATATAACTATACCCCCAAATACATATTTTTTTAACGAAGCCTATATAAGGTTTATTATATTATCTTAATATGTAAAAATAGTATTATAATATTTAACCGAAAGCCTTAATAAACATATTTACAAACATACGGTTAGATAGCTTACGCTATAATACCAACCGCCATAAATAAAGAACGTAAATGTAAATAGTTAAACTTTAAAATATAAAATAACTTTCTTATTAATTACCGATTTACAAATATTTACGAAATTTAGAACCCGTTGATTAATAAGATTATTATTATTCGAAACGTACAGTTTAACGCAAAGGCCACTTTTTTAAGTAATATTAAAAATTTAAAAAATAATCTTTTCCACGCTATATAAAATAAGTTATAAAACCTATTACGATAGGTAAAGTTACCTAATTAGGCTTAAAGTTATTTTTATATATATATTTAAAAAAAACGAAAGTTTAAGCAGCACAATTTAACTACCAGTTAAGTAAAAAAGTTAACTTTAAAGTAATATAGTCGTTAAAAACGTATAAAATAAAGAAAAACAAATTTATTAGGATAAAATTAATTACCTTTATATAACCGTTATATTTAAACCATTGCCGTCGTTTAAACTATTACCGCTACTAACGTTTACATTAATAATTATTGTAATTAATACGCTAACAGAAAGAATAAAAATAACTTTAAATTTTTATAAACTATGTAGCCCAGTATAACGGTAAAAAACGAAAGTATTTTATGGATTATAAACGTAAGTTCTCTGTATATTCCGTATCGAGATAATATTGTTTTAAAGGATTATAAAGTATAAAAAACCGCCTTAAATATAAAACGGCTAACTTATTTTGTAAATACAATTAATAATTAATTAATAAATTACGGAAATTTAAGAAAATTAATTATTCGAAATACGCGTTATTTTAATTAGAAAAACTGTAATATTTTATTATATAAAAAACTATTTAAATTATTAAATCGGGTATATAAACGTAATGTTCCGTTATTGCCGTAAAGTTATTAAAAGTTAAATATATACCCGTTAAAAGAGATATTTCGTAAATCCAAAAAAGTTTACGTATAAAATTATAAAACAATACGATTTTAAAAAGTAATTAACTAACTTTTTGTTAAAAATAAATAAATTTTAAAATATACAAGTTCGTTAGGTTTAAGCCGTATTATCTAGCTAGATTAAAGATATAAAATAATTACATGAATAATTAATACGATAAATATTTTACCTAGTATTTTCGAATACGGTAAATATTAATGGTTTTTACGGTAACGATAAATTATATTTCGGTTACGAAAAGCTTTATTTCGAAGCCGAATATTACGTAATACCGATAAGTTTCGACCTTAATAAACTTTATGTTTTCTGGCTGGTTTAATAAAGGGAATCTTAAATAATAACTTAAGAGATGTTAAGTTTTTTACGGTAACCCTTAAGTCCGTATAAGATGGCTGCTTTACGACCCAGTTACCTTTTTTAACCTCGATTAATCTCAGGGTTTCTTAAACCCGTATTAATTAAGATAACTAAAATATGCCGGCTAAGTTCGAATATAAAGTCCTAATACTTAGTACCTCCGGAATCTCGACGGAAACGGTTTCGATTAAATTATTCGATTTAAATAAAATAATCGGCCGTACAAAATATATCGATACCTTCGTCGATATTAACAACTTATCCGAAAAAAATCGGGCTTTATTTTTAATTTTCGGATATAATTTAATTTAAAATAAAAAAATAATCCATTTTTGCGTAAATTTATATTAAGAAATATCCGGCTTATAAAAAAATTGCTGGTAAAATTAAAGGTTGGCGATAATAGGCTTAAAAACGTCGAAGTTCAACTTTTAAATTAATATAAGTTAAAAAATTACGAACGATAGTTTATCCGGTTGTTTCGGATTACGAAAACCGTTTAGAATTCCGTTAAGAATGGTCGTCGATAGGGGCTATAAGGTTAGGGGTTAGTAAAGCTTAGCAATTAATAATATAATCTATCCATTTATTTAATTTAGTTTAACGGTTATATCTCCTCTAGGGAGAAAATTTTGAGATATATATAAGTATATATTTATAAATTTAACAAATATAATTAATTATCAAAATATAAGGTTCGTTTTGATATACGAAACGATTAATAACTTAAAACCATTTATAGTAATATATATATAATTACCTTAATTAAAAAGTTAATTAAAACGTTAATTATTACGATAATTAAATTTAATTTAAAACTGAAATAATATAACGTTATTAATTTCTCCCTAGAGGAGACGTAACCGTGGAACCAAATTGAATAAATAGATAGATTATGTCATCGGTTACTAAGCTTTATTAAACCCCAATCTCACAGACTGCCCAGTTATGCAAGCCTTTATCGACGACCATTCTTGACGGAATTCTGGACGGTCTTTGCAATCCGGAGCAGCCGGACAAACTATCGCTCGTAATCCTCGTAAATCTAATCCCAGTATGATACGGTTTTAATCGGAGCCTTAACGTATGTCTTTTAAGCAGCTTGTATCGATTTAAAAGTTAAACTTCGACGTTCTTAAGCCCGTTATCACTATTCTCCAATTTTACTAGCAATTCTTTTATAAGCTGGATATTTCTTAATATAAGTTTACGTAAAGACCGATTATTTCTGCCATTTTAAATTAAATCGTATCCGAAAATTAAAAACAAAACCTAATTTTTTTCGGATAAATTATTAATATCGACGGAGGTATCGATATATTTTATTCAGCCGATTATTTTATTTAAATCGGGTAACTTAATTAAGACCGTTTCCGTTAAGATTCCGGAGGTACGGAATACTGGGATTTTATATTTAAACTTGGCCGGTATATTTTGGTTGTTTTAATTAATAAGGGTTTAAAAAGGTGCTTTAAAATTAATTAAGGTTGAAAAAGTCGTAAAACTGGCGAAAGGTTGCAAAGCTATCTTATACGGACTTAAAGTTTACCGCGAAAAACGTAATATCTCTTAAATTATTATTTAAGATTTCCCCTATTAAAACAGCTAAAAGGTATAAAGTTTATTAAAATCGAAACTTATCGGCATTACGTAACAATCGGTTTCGGAATAAGGCTTTTCGTAACCGAAATATAATTTATTATTACCGTAAAAACCATTAATAATTACCGTATTCGAAAATATTAGGTAAAATATTTATCGTATTAATTATTAATATAATTACTTTATATTTTTGGCTTAGCCTGGATAATACGGCTTAAACCCAACAACCTTGCATAACGTTATTAATAATTTCGTTAACGTTAATTTAATTTATAAAGTATATATAAAAACGTTACGAGGATATTTTTAATATAAGAATCCTTTTTTAATTAAAAAGGTTTTATATGTTTTAAAAAATAAGCTATTATAGTAATAAAAGATTTTTTCCGGGATTTTGAAAAAATTAATATTTAATACCGGTTTTTATAACCTTTATTATTTTATTTGTTAAGGGATATTTATGTATTTTTTCGTAAACGTTATCGTAATAATATATCGTAAAGAAAATCAAAATTTCGTTAATTAATTAATTTAATAAATTCGGGAATTAATAATTTTTATAAGCGGTAAGCATTTATAATAATTCCTCGGTATTGAAATAATTAAAAACATAATTAAAAAAGAAATTTCATTATCTTAATTAGATTTTATATATAAATAAATTAACTTAATTTTTAAAAAAAGTTTAAATAATTGCCGAAGTACGTTAATAGTAAGAGTTAAACTATTAGTAAATTTTAATCTAAAGTATTTAACCTTTATTAATAAATATTAAAAAAAGTGTGTTTTATTTTATACGTAATAATTATTACGCAACCTAATATATTCTTTACCGTATCCCGATTTACCCGATTTAACCGAAAGTTTAAACACATATATTATAAAACTGCTAATCGAATTATATTATACCTAATTAAAATTAAAACGTTAACGTTATAATTCGGCAACGAAAATTCGTTAAATATTTAAAATAACCTTTTTTTTACGAATAATACGATTAATCGAAAAGGTTCCTAGCGTTATGTTATAAAATTATTTAAAAAAAGAATAAGATAAAGGGCGAATAAATAAAATATAATAATTATTATTATAAGAAAAACGAAATTATTATTGTTTATGTAAATTATAAAAAAGAGCTTATTTAATTTTAAATTCATTCATAAGTTAGATATTATTTTAAATATTAAACCGTTAAATATATAATACGATAATTAATAGTTTATACCGCTTATTAACGCCGATATCGCTCTGTTATAAACAAAATTACAGTACGTAAATATGTATAACCTTTAATTACGAAAAGACGCAAAAAAGGACTTAATAAAACTAAATTACATAGTTACAGGTAATATATTAATTAATAAACTATCTAAAACCTTATTACGTAAACCGTTTAAGTATTTTAAAAAATAATTAAAACTAATAAATATTACGGAAACCTTCGAAAGGCGAAAAAATATCTGGCGAATAATTTTAAAAAAGAAATTAACTAATTAAAAATATTTAATCGCCGGAAAATAAATCGCATAGAAAAGTATAACTTTAAAAAACAATAATAAGTAACGATTAACGTTATAAATAATTTGAGGCATTAAGGGTGTATATTATGTAGTATGGGGTACTAAACATACCTAATATACGAAAAAGCTCCTTTTAATTAAAAGATATATATTCCGTTATTAAGCTATATAAAAGCTGTACGCGTACAAAAAACATACGCAGAATAGCCTAATACAACAATACAACTGATGTCCCTTATATCTAATACTAACCGCCTTATTCTAACCTATATACCTACTAGGTGCCACTTAGTACAGTGACAATATAAAAGATAAGGTATTACGATTAATAATATTAATACCGATTAAAAAGGTTTTAAAAAAAGCATATTTTTTACATATACGGTATTCAGATTAAAATTAAAATATACGGTAGTTCCGAAAATAAAAGCGAAGTTATTAAAGTTTATATTACGTTAAGTATTAAAGGTAAAACGGCGTTATATATATGATTTAATTTTAAAGGCTTATCGAAACATAATATATCATAATTACTAAAGCTTTAATAAAAATAATAAAAGGTATTAATAAGGTATAAATTAAGTTTTTATATAAAATAGTTTTTACAGATAAAGTTATTATAACAAATTATAACTTAAGTTTTATAAATTGCTATATAAATAAAGAACTCTTTAACCGAGCAAAATGGTATTACGAATATAGAGAATTATAACTTGAAACTCGAATACTTTAAAGAAAAACTGAATTTTATAACTAATTTAACTTTTAAAAAAGTATAAAAAATATAATTTAAGTTATTTAGCTTAATAGCGAATAGGGACGTAAAGGTACTAAATTTGTTAATTTTAAAACCCATGATAAAATCATAGGTAAACTTTCAAAAGTAAATGACTTAATATTAATATATAATATACCGTAATAGATAGGTATAATTAAAAGGATAAAAGTTAAATATTAATAGATTAAATGATATTTAATTAATAAAATTATTAATTAAGGTATATACAGATTAAAGATAATTAATAAGACGTTATTACTGAGAAATTCTGATGGTAATATGATGATGTAATTTATAAAAATGAAAAAAAAATATTAGGAACTAATTAATTTATAAAGAGATAATTAGATAAGACCGATATATAATTAATTAAAGGGAATAAAAAAAGGTACGATTATAAGAGATATCGAAATATTTTAAAAATAATAACTTGAAGTTTTAAAACATGTAAAAGTAAATATTAAGGTATAAATTCTAAGTAGCGAACCAGAAAATTACGTTATTGTAAAAGATAAAGAGGTATGAAAAGTTATTAATTACCTGAAAAAAATTAACGTATTTAATTATGAAAACTTCAAATATAAATATATTATTTTTAAATAATCCTATTATATTACCGAAACCTAATAACGTTATTACTAGCCTGAAGATTTTTTTAACTAAATAATAACTTGTATATATAAAATCAGTAATATATTTTTCTAAAAATTCTTAAAGCGGGTTCTTATTAAACTTTTAAAATGCCGGATAGTTTTTATTGTTTACATTCTTAACACACTGCGGTTTTTTAAAACTGCCTTTAAAATCTTTAACCAGTTTATCGTTAAATATATATCTAGAACCTTTAATAAACCTAATATAATTGCCGTAAAAGTTCTTAATAAAGCGTAGAATTAATTAATAATTAACAAACGAAAATATACTAGATTAAACGGGATTTTTTAAATCGAAATATTATCTTTTATATAGCTTATAAAATATTAAATTGACTAATTTAAATATTTAAATATGTACCTTAATACCGTATTAAAGATTGTTAATTAATTATAATATAAATCAACTTATAGGCCTTATACGATTAAGTTTAACGAAAATAATATTTATTTAGAATTTACTTTTAAAAACTAGTATTTTAATTATTAACGTTTTGTAAAACTGAAAAGAAAATAATTTATATAAGGCTTAATATCTACGGTTAATTAATATTATATTATTAAATATAATAAGGAAAAACTTATTTGGAATTACTTAAAGATAATACGGGCTATTATATAATATATATTTTAATACTTAAACAATTTGTTAATTTCGTTAAGCTTAATATAAAATTTAAGTAATTAATTAATAATGCGAAAAATGCGGACTGCAAATGCTGGCAACCGAGTTAGTTTAAATAAGAAAATATCTTTAAAACTAAAATCAAAAGTTTTAAATATTAATCGATAACGTACTACATAAACGAGCTATATATATAAGCGAGCTATACATTTTTTTCATCATTTTAACTTTTTAACTTTAATTATTTATTTTTTAATAACCATAATATAAAACGGCTTACAAAAAAGACGAAAATAAACTTAGCCGTTTAAGTTAAAAAACGAAACCCGAAACTTAATTATAAAAAGTTTAATTTTATTTATAATATCCCATTTATTACCTTAAAAATGCGAATTAATAATAAATACGCCTGATCCGATACCGTTCCTAATTCGCGAAAAGTAACGCTAACTAAAAAAAAATCAATTATCGAACGAATTCTTAATTTAAATACGTAAACGTTTCCCGTTTAGTATTAATACGTTAAAGATATAGCGAATTTGTTATTTACGTAACGCGTTATAAGATATATTGGGGTTAATTAAGTATTTAATTTTGTTAAATAATAATATAAATTTAAAACCCGTTTAAATCGAAAAATAAATTATTAATAGGTTTTATACGAAAATTTAAAAGTATTTCGTAAATGGTTTAAATTTATTCGAATTATAATCGCGAAATACGGTATTACGGAAAAGGATATTTATAATTTCGACGAGATAAAATTTTTAATGGGTTTTTTTATAGTAATAGGTATAATAATTACAAGTACCGAAAAACGTAAAAAATTTAAATAAACATAATAAGGGAATAGGGAATAGTTTACGGTAATATAAGCTGTTAATTTTTAAAGCTGGGCCTTATTTTTATTTATTATCCTTACCGGGAAAAATTATTTTTTTCGCTAGTTCGCCGATAACCCACTTTTACCCGATTAAAGGATTGTTATAAGCGAAAACGGTTGGACGATAAATAAATTAAGTTTAAAATAAATTAAGTATTTCGATAAATATATTAAAACGCGTATTAAAAATTCAAAACGTTTTTTTATTTTCGACAGTTACGAAAGCTATTATTGGATCGAATTCGAAAATTATTGCAAAATTAATAACATTATTATATTTTATATATTTGCTTATTTTTTTATCGGTTTTAACCTTTTAACGTATCTTATTTTTCCGTATTAAAACGCGTTTATTTGCTATATATCGAAGGTTTTATATAACGTTACGTTATTTACATTGTTAAAAAGGATTTTATCGCCGGCTTTTATAATACGTTTAAAGTTGTTATAACAACCGCTAATATTAAATCCGGATTTACAAAAGTGGGATTTATTTTATTTCATTTTAATCGCGTTTTTTCCGAATTAAAAGTTTTAGTTATATTTATACCGACCGTTTTTTTATTTACCTTTATTAATTTCGTTATTTCCTTACTTGCGAAGATTTTTAAAAATATTATTAAAGTGATTTAATAAAAACGTTATTTATAAAGGAAGATTAGAAATTACCAGGGTAATTCGTTAATAAAGATGTTAAAGTCGGTTAGTTTTTTAATAAAGAATAACCTGTTATTTTTGTACGAAATCGCTTTTTTTCGGAAGGAAAACGGTTATTTTCGCGAAACGAATTACGTTTTTAGTAAATGCTGGAGAACTAAAAATAAACGTTTTTAAAAAAAAGGGATATTTATTATAAAGGAAGCATAAGTTTTTATAATTACGAAGGAAGGTAATAGTAAATAATTATAGCTGGTAGCGGCCGAAAAGGGTCGTTATAAAAAGGTTTAGGCAAAGGAACGGAAATGTAGCGATTACGGTAAGCCCGGATATAATACGCGTATTTGTAAAAAGGATATAAAGGCATTTAGCGATAAAAAATCCGATTAGTTTAAATTAATTTAATGTGTTATGGTTGTTTAATTCGAATTTGCTGTCGCGACGTACTAAAAAGTGTACAGCTCGTTTATGTGTACAGCTCGCTTATGTAATACGTTAAGTATTAAATTGCTTTATAATATTAATTATAGGTACCGAACCTGTTTCGATGGGTTTTATTATATTAAAATTAAGGAAAAAAAATTTAAAGAATTAAGTGGTATTTATAATTAAAATTCTATTAAGTATTTTTTTTTATTAATGTTTATATTACGGTACCGATATTAAAAGAAAAAAGCTATGTTATAAATAAGTACTTAATAGTCTATAAAGTTTTAAAAATTATAAATATTATTAAGGTTATATAAACGCTTAATATTTTAATTAAGATTTAAATTTTTACTAATATATTTAGTACTATATTTTGTAGAAATAAACAAATTTAATATTAATACGCTTTTCTTATAACAAACGGATATAACATTTAATTTTTGAAAATTGCGATTATGCTTAGTAACAAAATCTGTTCTATTTTAAACGTATTTATTTTTTAACGATAAATACTTTAATAACTTATTTAATTGCTTTAAATTATGTTTAATATAAGAACCTTAATACTTTAATAAAGTTAACGGTTAATAAATAATTATAATAAATTAATTAATATAATATATATATATATAAATGTTAAAACGGGTTAATTGGAAATATCGATATTAAAAAGATTTATAAAGTTATATATAAAAAAATGCTATAAAAGAAATATAAAAGCGAAAAATATATATTTATAACGTATTAAATAAGCGAGCTGTGCGGATAAACGAGCTGTACGGTTTTTGGCACTTTATAACAATTAATTTAAATAACTTAATAATAATATATCGTATTAATTCAAATTAATCGGATTTTTTTTCGTTAAATGTTTTTACAGCTTTTTTATAAGTACGTGCATTATATCCGGGCTTGTCGTAAACGTTATATTTCCGTTTTTTCGTTTTAACCCTTTTACGATAATTACTTTTAATTATTATTAGCTGTATTTTTTTATTACTTTTTTTTTTCGGCCAGAAAAGCTTGTTTTTTTTATATAGTAAATGTCTTTTGTTTTAAAGATGTTTATTTTTAGTTTTCTAACGTTTGCTTAAGATATGGTTAGTTTTACGTAATTGGGCGGTTTTTTGTTTAAGGAAAGTAATTTTTTGTTAAAGTACCAGCTGACTTTTAGTTAAAAAATTAACCGATTTAAAAATTTTTATCGGCGAATTACCCTGGTAATTTTTAATTTTTTTTTATAAATAACGTCCTTATTTTCTGGTTTTTTTAATATTTTTAGGGGTTTTCGCAGGCGGGGAAATAGAACCGGTAACGGTTAACGGGGAGATAGTTAGCGTAAGTATAATTAGAGGAATTTCGAATTCGGAAAAAACGGTATTAGGATTAAATAAAACGAAATTAATTACGGTAAATCCGGATTTAATATTATTAGACGTTATAGCAGCTTTAAACGTATCGTAAAAACCGGCAAGGAAATCTTTTATAGCGATATAAATATAATAATATCGTATTAAATTTTCGATATATATCGAATAAATACGTTTTAAAGAAGAAAAATAAGATATATTAAAAGGTTAAAGTTTATATAACGAATATACGAGTATATAAAATGTAATAATATCGTAATTAATATAATATTTTTCGAATTTTATCGAATAGTAATTTTCGTAATCGTTAAGGATAAAAAAACGTTTTAAATTTTTCGTACGCGTTTAGGTATATTAATCGAAATATTAGATTTATTTTAAATTTAATTCGTTTATTATTTGATTATTATTATTTAATGTAATTTTTTAACCGGTTACTGGCGATAAGTTATAACGGAACCTAGATTTAAGGTAATTTTTCCCCGTTATAATAATAAATGGCGGTATAGCTTAACTTTAAAAATTAATAGCTTGAATAATTGTAATTTATTTTTTATTTTTTTGTTAAGTTTATTTAAATTTTTTACGTTTTTCGGTATTGGTAATTATTATGTCCGTTGTTATAAAAAACCTTATTAAAAATCCAGTTTCGTTAAAATTATTAATATTTTTTTCTATAATGCCGTATTTTGCGATAATAATCCGAATAAGTTCGAATTATTTACGAAATATTTCTAAATTTTCGCATAATACCTGTTAATAATTGATTTTCCGATTTAAACGCGTTTGGAATTTTTGTTACCGTTTAATAAAATTCGACGCCTATTTAATTTTGACGCGTTTTATAACGCGCTGGGTTAGTAATAAATTAGCTATATCTTTAACGTACTAAAACCGGATAAAAAACGTTCGTATATTTAAGTTAAGGATTTGGTCGATAATGGATTTTTTTTCGGTCGGCGTTAATTTTTGCGAATTGGGTACTGTATCGGGTTGGGTAAATTTGCTATTATATTGGGATTTTAAAGTAAAAAGTATAACCGTATATATAAAACCAAATTTTATATAAAAAAGTTTAAGGTTTTTTCTTTTAACTTAAACAGCTAAATTCATCGTAATTTTTTTTATAAACCGCTGTATAAAGGTGGTATTAAGAAATGAATATTTGAAGTTAGATAGTAAGAAAGTTAAAAAAACCGCGTAGCTTGCTTATTTACGCAGCTCGCTTATTTAATATGTTACCGGATTATATAAAATATAATAATTAACTAGATTTTCTTATATAATATCTAATATAGTTTTCTGGGATGTTTTTAATATATTTAATTATTAATTAAGAAAACATTAAATAAACTTTATATTTTTTTAATTAATTACATTTCCCGTTTAATTTTATTTTTCGACGCTCTTTATATATATATATATAGTTTTAAGTATTTATTAATTATATTTCCAGCCTAGCTATATTTATATAATCCTATATATATAACTTTTATTTATAAATATTTTTATTTTTTAATTAGTTCCGAACCTTTAATTGTAGTATTTTCGTTTAAGAAGTATTTTCTTAAACTAAATTATTATATCGTTAACTTTAAAATTAAAAAGATTAATTAATTTCGATTAAAGAACTTTAATAAAAGCGTTAACTTCTTTATTCTTTATATTAATAATATTTACAAAACAATAAAAAAGCTATATTATAAATTTTACCGGTTTATTTTATTTTTTTAGCCTATAGCTCGTTTAAAATTTAAGCCTTTCTTTTTTATTACCTTTTTCGATAAAAATAACTTAAATCTTAAAAACCGTTAAAAATGCTTTTAAAATTCGAAAATAAAGCTAAATTTTAGTATAATATTATTATTATACCTTTTTAATGAATTTTTATACTTCCGATTAAAAAATATTATTAGATTAGTATATTTTATCCTTTATTATATTACTGAAGATAAGTTTATATATATTTTTAAAACTAATCGTTTTATTATCCGTCGATACTATATTTCGATAAACGAAAAAGTAAAGGTTCTAATTCGAATAATTATTTTAAATTTCGTTTAAATCGTAATATATAATATGCTTTAAGTTAGCGATAAGAAGCTTATAATTATTAAGTAAATATTATATATATGTAATTAAAACCTTTTTAGTATTATTTAATATTATAATTTTATTATAATGGATAAAAATAAATTAGTGTTAATAATCCGCCGGTTGATATTATAAAAGCTAAAATTCCGCTATAGATTAAAAGATAAACATATAAAACTTAAATTTTTTTTTTAACAATTTACTGTAATAGGAAATAAAACAGATTTTAAGGCGAAATAAAATTGTTAATCAGTTCGTTACGGTAATTAAGAAATACCTGGGATTATATTTAAATATAAATAATAAAAAAGTAGCCAGGTATTACTGGCCGGATAAACGATTATTACTTATTTCCGTAAAGTTCGAATTATTATTAGTACTTTTTTTTCTTTATGTATTCTGTCGGCCATTGTATTGCATTCTTGAGGCTGTGGTTCTAGGTGTTCTAATTTTAGGTTTCCAATAGGGGTGGGAGCAGCTAGATATAGCTTTCAGCTCTTTTGTCCTTGCAATTCTCGGGTTATATCAAAGCCCTTTTAATCCTTTTAGCGGTCCAATAATAAATCACCATATCTGCCGATACGCCCTTATGGCCCTAAGGTTGCCATAAAGCCATTTAGACCTTGCCGTCGCCCTAGAAGCCATTAAAAGGTTTTTCCATCCGTCCCGTACAAGTCCCCTAGCCCCTCCGGGATGAAACTAGCCTCGTATTTACTACGCTTCGACCGTTTGTCTAAGCCATTATTCCTCCGTTTCGGGCAATCCTTCGCCATGTGGCTGTATTTACCACAGTTGAAGCAAAGTGGCTGGCTTTCTTTGATTCATGGGGGCTTGTTCCGTCGGTTCGCGTTGTAGCTGTTGCTACTTTCTTTCTTCACGTTTTTCTTTAAATACTTCGCTCGAAATTCGGCGACAAAGTCGATATACCCCTGATTCACCGTTATGGCTGGGTGCTGACGAAATAATCCTCTTATTCGGCCCTTCCAAATATCGCCGCTATGATCCCGAATCGAGTTAATAAATATAGTAACCTATTATCTAGCGTTAACAGGTATATCGACTTCGTTACACCGCTGTACCAGGTTTTTAAAGTCGACTAGATAATTTAACGCTAACTATTTTTTATCCTATTTAATAAATTAAAGCTGGGTTTAAAAGTTTATTTTCTAGTTAATTTCTTTTAGTTTATATAAATACTTTAATATTTTAATAATTTCCGTTCTTTTTACAAATTTAATAACAACTATTATAAGGGATTTTTTAAAGTTAATAATAACCGTAACGGCTAATTTAGCTTTATTAATATAAGCAAGTTTTGCTATATTATCGTTACGGTATTTAATTGTTATTAAAGTTACTTAAAGAGCTGTTTTTTATATTTCCCAGTTGTTATTACTTCTTAATCGATTTTTTTCGCTAAATTTCAACTTGAAGTTTTTTTAATCCAGGTACGTATTCTTCTTTTATTATTTGCTTTCGCTCGTTAACGTAACAAACGCCTTTATTAGTTATTCCATGTTAAAGCCTTCCGGCTAACCTTTTACCTTTTTTCCCAACGCTATTACATTTCTAGTTGCTATTTTAGCTCTTTTTAATCCTTTCGAATCCTCTCGGATATCACCGCGTCGACGAGCCTCTACTTCTAATCCATAACCGCTATTATGTACGTAAACGTTTTTTCCTTTTAAACGGAAGGAACTAAGGGAATTTCAAAGCTTTTTTCTTTAAGACCGAACAGATTATTTGCGATAAATCTGATTTTAAACCACCTTACGCCAAGCCTGCTATCTTAGCCTTTTATACCGGAGCAAGCGGTACTTTAAATATAATATAAAATAAATAAATCAAGATGTTAATTTTGCCAAGAGACGGAACCAGAAAATGCTACCGTGTCGGCAATTATGTTACATTCTTAAGGCTATAATTCTAGGTGTTCTAGTTCTAGATTTCTCACAGGGGTAGGAGCGGCTAGATATAGCCTTTAGCTCTTTTATCCTTGTAATTCTAGGGCTATATTAAAGCCCTTTTAATCCTTTTAACGCGTTAATAATAAATCACTACATTCGCCGACCTATTCCTTTTATTTTCGTTATTTTAATATCTTTTTCTATTTTTTATCCAATTTTAATTATAATAATTTCCGCTTAAATCTCGTTAGAATTTTAAGGATAAATCTCTATTATAAATACCTTTTAATAATTAATAGGTTAAGGTTATATTAAGAAAGGAATAATCGACGGTATATAAATAAATAGGAAATATTTATACCACTGTTAGAAAATAACTAGAACTTTAATTTATATAAGAATAACCTAGGTAGGAAGAGTATAAGGAGTCGATTAATAATAACCTTTTTAAAGAAAAAGTATAGAAAAATAGGAAAAGTGTTAAATAAAGAAAGGAATTAACGAAATAAAAAAACGAAGTTTTAAGTTAAAAATATTAAATACTAAGCCGTATAAGCAAACTTAGATTAATTAGCAGGGTTTTTTATATTTATAATATTAAAGAGTTATTTGTATTAAGTTTTTATTTATATCTTTCTATAAGTCGAAAACGAATTTTATCGTAAGAACAAAAGCCTAAAGGAGTATAAGGCTTAAGAACTTACTTTTAGATTTAGTTAATTAATCCTACTTAGTTTTAAAAGTATTTTTAAACGTTGCCTTTTTTAGGGCGTAACCTTGTTATTATTTATTATCGTTAATTAATCTTCTTTTATATTTTTAACAACGATTATTAAAGATTTACGTTATTTTTTATATTACTTTAACTATGCGCTTATTTATAACATACTCTTTCAATACCTACTAATTGAGACTAAGTTCTCCAAACCTGAGTTAAGAATTTGAAATAAAGCATATTAATTTTTAATATAAATATTCAATATTATTAAAGTTGAATTAAAAATAAATTTTAATATTAACATCTACTTTAAGGTAAAAAGTTTTTATAATAATAATAATTTTTATTATGAAAATATTTAAATAATCTTTAATTAATTTATAACAGCTCGTAACTAGGAATTTCTTTTTAATATGTAATATATAATTCTTTAATATTATTTAAAAAGTTTGTTACTTAAAAATAATATATAAATAAGGTTCTTGTTTTAATTAAATCCGAAAACCCCTCCTATTATAAATATATGTTTATAATATACCTTTCATTACTATGTATATATATGATTTATTATTTAAATTCATTTATATTATATAATTAATAATTACATTTAATTATAATCTAATTTTAAAACGAAAATAAACATATTTCGGAAAATTATTTATGGTTATAAATACATAAATAGATAATTGAATTCTTTAATTAAATTCATAATTTCTGTTTAACAATAGTTAAATATTTATTTAAACGTGTATCAAATTTAACAACTTTTATAAATAATGTTATAAATTAGTTTTAAAATGTTATTTATAAATATGTTTAAATATTACATATTTTTTAATTTACTGTATTCTTTCTTAATAGTTATGTATTCGTTAACGTAATTAGGTTATATATTTACTATATATACGTATTTTTTATACTTTAACTCGGAAGCGTGTAAAGATTTATTTAATTTAAAACTTTTTAAAATCCTATAAATAGAAAATATTTAATAAATTCTGTGAGATTATATTTATTAATCGTATTAACTTTAATATACTATATAAGGGAATAAGCTTTATATATACCTGAGTTAATTTGTTAATTTCGTAATAATAAACTAAAATAAATTAACTATAAGCAACTAATTTAATTTAAACTACTTTAATTCTTTATTGCTCAATATCTTTATACCCTTTTTATAAATATACGCATTGTATTTACGCTTATCGTAAATATGATATTTTAATTTTAATATTTAAACCTTTTTACTATAATTACCTTTAACTTTTACTATCCACGATTACTTATTATAAGTTGCGTTTTTAACTATAAAAATCTGTTTTTTATGTAATAACTGTTTTCCTTTATTAACGGCGTATATGTTTACCTTCCCGGCATTTATAAATAACCTAATTTATTTCCTAAAAACTACTATTTATTTTACCAAAAAATAATTTTATATGAAAATAACAAAGTTACATTTTATTAATAAATTAACATATTTAGTTAATTTTATCGGCGAATTCCCTTAGTAATTTCTAAATTTCCTTTATAAATACCATATCCGCTAAATTATTCTAAGAGTATGTTGAAGTTATTTCGTAAATAAGAAAATAATAAAATTTCAAAAATAGAAAAAGCGGTATAAATATATTTAAAATTTAATAAAAGAAATGTTATTTATAGCAAGTTCATTAGGTTTAAGCCGTAATATCCAGGCTAAACCAAAGATACGAAATAATGACATTAATAATTAATACGATAAATACTTTACCCAGTATCTTCGAATACGGCAACTATTAATAGTTTTTACGGTAATAATAGATTGTACGCCTCGGTTACGAAAAGCCTCATCTCGAAGCCGATCGCGCAATGCCGACAAGCTTCGACCCTGATAAACCTTATGCCCTCTAGCTAGTCAATGTTATTTATATAAATCCTAATTTAATATTATCTGGTATTATAATAACTATAAACCTGTTGTAAAAACTAGTAATAAAATGTTTTTAATAATATAAATAAGATAACATTATATAAAGATTTAAATAAATAAGAAATAAATACGTTTTATTACGAAAAAAATAAAATATATTTAAAAGTTAAATTAAAGGGGAAAACTACCCAAGAATATACAATATAATCATGATATTAAATTAATACTAATTTTCGAATAAAATTAAATAATAGTTTAATAACCGTTAAACGTATAAAAATATTTTAAATATGTAATAACTAGTTTTAATTATATATTAAACTATTTATTCTTTTATAAACCTAGTTTATTTATTATTTAGCGATTTTCGATTATAATAATCCTTTAATTAAATACAACTAGGTTGAAGGCGGATTCGGGAAAAAAATAGTTTTTCCTAATAAATATAGTATATAAATATAAAAGTTAACGTTTAAAAAATAATAACTTATATTACTATAAACTATTCCCGATTCAATTAAAATATTTATTTACCCTTTTTACGCTTTTCGATATTTATAATTACTATATATATTATTATTACAGAATTTATTAAAAATATTACTTCATCGATATTCTAAGTATTCTATTCCGTTGTACGATATTCCGAGATTATATTCCGAATAAACTTAAATTATTTACGAAATACTTGAATATTTTCGTATAAACCTTTTAAATAATTTATATCCGATTTAAAAGCAATTTACATATTCTTTACTATTTAATAAAACTAACTACTTAATTAATGTTAATGTATATTTTAACGCCGTCAATAAATAATAAATTCGTTATATTTTTAAGAAATTATAGCCGGATAGAAAACGCTTATATATTTAAGTTTAAAATACGATCAATAATAATTTCTTTTTCTATTAACGTTAAGTTTCGTAAATTTAGAGTACTATTAAGTCGAATATATTAATCGTAAAATTACATTTTTTTTAAAAAAAGTTGGATATTTTATTTAAAAAATAGAACATTTTAGAATTAAGTTTTAAGTTTCGGTTATACTTTAATTACTTAAATTTATGTTAATTTCTTTTAAAAAACGGTTAATACTATTTATATTAACAAATTTAAAATTAAAATTAAAGGGTTAAAAAGTTAAAAGAATTAACTTATGCGCTTATATAGCTTACTTCTTTACATAAAACGGTATAAAATAAATTAATTAAAATTTATAAATTTATTTATTAATTACTTCGAAAATATCTTTTAAGGTTTATTTTCTACTATTAACCGGTTTTTTATTTAATTTTAAGCCGTAATCAAATATTCTCTTTTAAAACTTTATACAAATATTATTTTAAATTTCCTTATAAATAATATATTTTAATTTTTAATAATGATTATTTAGACTCGGAGGTATCATTGTAAATTTTTATATAAACTATATAATATTTTAAAAATTATTGCTATAACGTTATATATACGCCTATTATCGTTAAACTTGAAACATAATTTTCTTATAAAATTTAAATTTAAACATTAAATAGTTATTTATTTAATAAATAAACCTATATCTTACTTTAACCCTTATATATATATTTACGTAAAGCTTAATATTAATAATAATTTTATGATATAAATAAATATTACTTTGAAATTTAATTAGTAAAATTTATAATTGTTTAACTTTCTAAGTTTTTGATTTTAAATATATGTTATTAAGAACACTACGTTAATGTTGATAAACTTAGAATTACCTTAATTTATTTTATTACGTATTATTAAATTTATTGCTATAAAATAATCTATTAACAAAAATATATAAATTAAATATATTTTTATTAAGATCTTTTATACCAGAAATATTATAAATTTAATATATTAATTTAAATATATTATATTATAGAATTCTCATTTAATAGGATTAATATTATATTTATTTATTTTAAATACGATAACAATTATTAGATTTTAATACTAGGATATAATATACGTTTCGATTTTAAAAAGCATAATTTCGAAATCGACCTATAAGGTCGATAAGGGATTATAAAACTAAGCATTTTATAAGATGCTTTAAATATATAAAAGTCTATTATTTAAAGTACTATAATGTAATAATTTAAGTAATTAAGTTCTACTGTTACGTGTCTTATAAAAAGAACGGATATAAATTTTAAATATATAAATTTGTAATTTATAATTAACGAAATTTAAAATAAATATCGTTCGTTTAAAGTTAATTTTTTATTATTAAATTTAATACCCAATATTGCGATATAATACCTTTAAAGTTTCTATCTTAGAATTTCACTAATATGTTTATTTTTAAATAATTTTTTATTTTAAATTTTAGTTTTTTCAGCTTACTTTAATTACAGCTCGAATTTAAACTTTTTAGCCATTTATATTATATATAAATATTACTACTTTATAAACATAGGTTCTAATTTTCTAAAAATATATTTGGAATCGCATATTATAACTTTTATAATATCTTAGTACAATTTTTAATTATTTAAACCGTTTTCCCTATATACGTTTTAAAATATTAAAATAACATTACCTGTTTTAAAGTTTTAATAAAAGTTTTTCAATACGTATTATAATACTATATAATATAATTATTTAAACGTCTTAACTTTATGTTATAATTAATTAAATACTTTAATATTTACTCGGCCTAATAGCTTAGTAATTACGAGCCTAGGTGTGGTCTCTTTTAATTGCGACAGGCTTGGGTACCCTATTACGATTAATTACAAAAAACAGCTGGTTCAAATCTAACTTGGGCCACCGTTCCTTTAAGTGGCGCCAGCCTAAAGGAACTAAACCAATTAGGGCTTCGGCTCCGCTACCGTATCGGCAACAATTAAGGGGTAGCTGGTAAAACCAGTTACGATTAAAAGCGTTAAGAACTAATTAATTAATCGGGTATTTTTTATCGTCAGTTGCCGTATTACATAACCCGCATTACGTTTTTCCGGCCCTTAGCTAAGAAGGGACGGTTTTTAAAGGGTGCTCCCCGGTCGCGTTTTGTCAGCTAGCAGAGGGTGCTAAACGCACCCCATATACGGAAAGGATCCTTCTAATTGGAAGATATATGTTCCGTTACTAGGCTATATAAAAGTTGTACGCATATAAAAAACATACGTAAGTTAACCTAATATAACAATATAACTAATATCCCTTATATCTATTAATTAAAAGTTTTATTCGTTTAATTCGCGTTATTATTAATTAATTAACTATTATTAAAACGATATAGATTATATATTAGTAATAATTATTCGTATATTTTATTAATTATAATAATAACGGTATCGTTAACGTCCTCCGTTATTTATAACGAACCTAAGAACTAGGACCGTTTTAAAAGCGAATTCCAGGCTAAAACTTACGTTTTTAATATATAGGATTATATCGATTTTAATTAATTATTTCCGTAATTTGTTTAATTAATAAAACCTAATATAACCTTGTATCCGAAACGATAAATCCGTTATACGATACAAATAAATACCTTAAGCGGTTCTTTAATTATATTTATATTTTCCGGAAAAACTTACGAAAAAATCAATTATACTGGTTACTTAACAAATACCTTTAAAATAACGACCGAAAACAAATAAGCTTATGATTAAGATTTTACGGTATATATTAATAAACATCGCAAGTACGATATTTTCCGACAAAGTAATAATGACTTTATAAAATAAGTCCTGGAATTAATATTTCCAGTAATTAAAGAAATAAGCTTTTTTCTAAGAAAAAACTTACGGGAATAATACGGTAAGCTGGTTACATCCGGCAAGGTATATAGCAGCAAATTTCTAATTAATACTTAACGAAAATACTGCGAAAAGCTAAAGTAAACTTCGAAGTCGGTAAAAAAGCTAAACGAATAAATTATAAAGTAATAAACGGTTATAGCTTAGGGATAATAATATGGAATTCTAAAGACGAAAACGACAATCGTATAAATTAACGACTTGTATATAATATTAATTCTTATTATAGAAATTTGGATATTTACATTTTAAATAATAAAAGAAGTTAAAATTAATAACGGTACGATTAGTTATTAAAAAATAACGGTTAACCTTTTAGATTACAGGATTTTAACCTATTTATAACTTATATCCAAAAATATTAAAATAACGTTTCCGACGTTTTACGGGATACCCGCGGATTTTTTTAATTAAGACGATCCTAATTAGGAAAAGGCCAAGGATAACTTTTAACCGCAAAAAAAAAATCCTAGGGCGTAAACCGAAACAAGGCGGTTATAAAAATTCCTAAACGGGCCGAAATAACAGCAGTAATAAACGAAAACGTTAAAAGTAAAACATATAAAGAATTCGGTATAAAACGTACTTAAATCTTGCTTATAAGTTACCCTAATATTATTACGCGTTCCCTAACAAAGTTCCAATAAAATTTAAACCTAATAAAATAATTTCAGGATTAATCCAGAACCGAATTATTTCCGATTAATCCTTAAAGAAAAAAATTAATCGTTGATCGAAAAGTAAAAAAAAAATAACTACCTAAAAGATAAATTAACTGCTAAAAAAAATAAAACGGGTTTTAACGTATTTCTTAATATTTAATTAACGTAATACGTTAAACGCCGCGTTTTACCTTTTAAAAAACTTGTTTATTGTGGACTTAGGATTTACGATATATATTTTTAACTTTATTAATAAATTTTTAAATTATAGGATAACGATTTAAAACGACAAAATGTACGTAAAAAATAATTTCCTCCCAATTAAAAAATACGGAAAAATAAATATAGTACTTTAAAACCTTAAAGGCCTAAAGACGTTACGTTTGTATAATATAACTTACTGCAAAAATTTCTCATATAACTTAATATCTTTCAGGCAGTTCCGAAAAAAAAGGTATTAATAAAATAACCGAAAAATTAATAATTTTATTCGAAATATGTATAATTAAGTAATTATTACGTTAATAAACAAATTTAATTAATTCGTTATCGAAAATATTAACGTAATAATTACTTATACAACCTTTATATTTTACAAACGAAACGTTAATTTATATACAACGAAACTATTATAAATCGGTAACGGTACGATTTAATACCTGAAATTAAAATACCTTAAACCCGAAATAATCGCCCAGTTGCAGTTTTATATAAAGGGAATACGTTTAAAACGTTTTATAATAAACGAATATTAAATATATAATAAAACGAAAGCTAAAAAACAAATACGCCGAAAGCCGAAAAAAGGAACTTTCCGATTAAAACAACGAATCGCTATCGATTTTACGGATTTCGAAAAAGATTTTAAAAAATATAAATACATTATATTCGTCACCGATAGATATTTAGGCTGTATCTAAGATATTTACCTTAAAAACCGTAAACAAAATATATTAATTATAACGTTCGAATATTTCCTAAATGTCCTAAAAAACCAAAATAAAATCTTTCTACAGGTAATCGAATACAATAACGAAATCTTAAAAAATCACCAATTTCGAAATATATTATAATTGCCTTTTTTTAATATTAAACTTAAACCTTTAATACCGTATACCCAGGTTCAGAACGGAAATGCAAAACCTTTAGGAAATATAATTAAAAAAAAAACGATTACGATACGAAATGGCGCTACATTACCTTCGTTCCTAATTATATATATTTTTAAAGCAGCAATATATTTATATAACCGTACTCTTAAATACGTACTTTTTTAACAAAGCCCATACGAAATTTATTATATTTATTTAACGTATAAAAATGGTATTGTAATACTTAATCGAAAACTTTAACAAGCTTACCTGCGAATATACGGCTATATAGCCTACGTTATAACAATTACCGCCATAAAAAAGGAACAAAAACTTTAAAAGTTAAATCCTAAAACCTGGATTAACTTCTTAATTAGTTACCGATATACGAATATTTACAAGATTTAAAATCCGTTAATTAATAAACTTATTACTATTCGAAACGTACAGTTTAACGAAACAACCACTTTTTTAGGTAATATTAAAAACTTAAAAAACAACTTTTTATACGTTATAAAAAAAAGTTACAGAAACTATTGCGATAGGTAAAAATACCTGATTAAGGCCTAGGTTACTTAAATATACAGATATAAAAAAAAAAACAAAGATTTAAACGGAATAATTTAATTACCGGTTAAATAAAAAAGGTAGTTTTAAAATGGCATAAATATATAAAACGTACGGAATAAGGAAAAATAAGCTTATTCGTATAAAATTGATTACTTTTATATAACCGTTATATTCGAACTATTTCCGTTTTTTAGATAATTACTTTTATTAACGTTTGTTTTAATAACTATTACGATTATTACGTTAACGGAAATAATAAAAATAACCTTAAGTTTTTGTTACGTTATTTATTCTAAAATAACGGTAAAAAAAGAAAATATTTTACGGGTTATAAACGTAAATTTCCCGTACGTTCCGTATCGAAAAAGTAATTATCGGTATAATTACAAAATATAAAAAGCCGCGTTTAATGTAAAACGAATAATTTATTTTGTTAGTATAATCGATAATCGGCCGGTAAATTACGGAAATTTAAGAAAGTTAATTATTTAAAGTACGCGTTACTTTAATCGGAAAAAGTTTCGATACGAAGATATATAAAATCCTTAAATCGCGAAACCGGATATATAGGCGTAATTTATTATTACCGCCGCAAGGCTATAAAGAATTAAGTATATACTTTTTAAAAAAAATATTTCGTAAAACCGAAAAAGTTTATTTATAAAGTTATAAAAAGATGTGATTTTGGGAAATTGTTAATTAGTTTTTTGTTAAAAGGAAATAGGTTTTAAAATGTAAATAGGTATACGTTTATAAATTCGATAAATATAACTGGTTATAAAAATATAAAATACATTTCGTTATATAAGGCAATTAATAACTGAAAAACGCCTGTAATAATATATATGTATTTACTTTAGCTAAAAGGTTATTTAGAACCTTAATTGCTATTACGGTTAGATTCGATTTAAAGCTAAAGCAGTATAATACTGTTAACGCCTTTGTTAACGTTTAATTACTTTATAAAGTATATATAAAAATACCCCTAGGATATCCGTAACGTAGCAAAACTTTCTTAATTAAAAAAGCTTTATATAGCTTAAAAAAGTTGCTATTATTATAATAGAAAGATTTTACCGGAACGCTTAGAAAATTAAAACTTAGCCCCGTTTTTTATAAACCTTATTATTTTACTCGTTAAAAAATATTTATCTTCTTTTTTATAAACGATATTATTACAGCATACCGCAAAAAAAATCAAGACCTCGTCGATTAGTTAATTTAATAGATACGAAAACGGTATATTTTTACAGAAAATAAGGATTTATAATAATTTTTCGATATCGAAATAATTAAAAACAAATCTAATAAAAAAATCAATTATTTTAATCCGACTTTAGAAATAATTTAGTTAATTCAATCCTTAAAAAAATTTTAAATAACTTCCCAGAAATGCCTATAATTAACGTTAAGCTATTACTAAATCTTAATTTAGCTTATTTAGGTTTTATTAATAAATACCAAAAAAAATCGGTTTTATCCTTTATATAACGATTAATACGTAATCCGATATATCTTTTACCGTATCTTAATTTACCCGTTTTAACTTAAACCCTAACGACGTATATTACAAAACCGTTAATCGAATTATATTATATTTAATCGGAACTAAAGCGCTAACGTTACAGTTCGAAAACGAGAATTCGTTGAATATTTAAAATAATGTTTTTTTTGCGGATAATATAATCGATCGAAAAAGTTCCCAAGTTTACATTATGAAGCTATTTAAAAAAATAATAAAATAACGGGCGAATAAACAAAATATAATAATTACTTTTATAACCGAAACGGAATTAATATCCTTTATACAAGTTATAAAAAAAGCTTTATTTAACTTTCGATTAATTAAAAAGCTGGGAATTACCCTAAATGCTAAACCGCTAAATATATATTACCATAATTAGCAGACAATATAACTTATTAACGCCGACGTTACCTTATTGCAAACGAAATTACGGTACGTAAATATATATAATTACTAATTACAAAAAACCGCAAAAAAGGATTTAATTAAAATGGATTATACGCTTACGGGCAATATACTAATTAATAAACTAATTAAGGCCCTATTACGGAAACCGTTTAAATACTTTAAAAAATAACTAAAATTAATAAATATTACGGAAACCCTTAAGCAACAAAGGAATACTCTGCGAATAATTTTAAAGGAGGAATTAGCTAATTAAAAGGAATTAATTACCGGAGGAGAGGTCGAATGGAAAACTATAGCTTTAGAAAATAATAATATGTAACGATTAACGCCATAAATACTTCAAAGTATTAAGGGGGTATATCAGCTAACAGGGGGTGCTAAACGTACCCCATATACGGAAAAGATCTTTCTGATCGGAAAATATATATTCCGTTACTAGGCTACATAAAAGCTGTACGCGTACAAAAAACATACGCAAGTTAACCTAATATAACAACACAACTGATATCCCTTATATCTGACACGTTTATACAGAACTATTAATATACATATATGTAATAAACGGATTAGCTTGTATATATATAGCTAGATACTATAATAGCACTTTATCTTATAATATTTACTTAATTTATTATATTATATTTATAATAATAACTATTTTATATATTTAAGTTAGCGTTAAATATAACATATTTAACAATTTTATTTTCTAGTTTTATATCATAATTTAAAAGTAAATTAAAATAAATAATTTATTTCCCCGTAAATATTACTTTATAAATTTATACTGGTTTCATAATTACTTTTTTAATTTTAACGTTTTAAATTATTAATACTTATATATTAAAGCTTTTAAGCTGTAAAATAATTTTTATTAATTTTTGCCCTTTTGTAATAATATTAAAAACTCTCTACAATTACTAAATCGCTCGATATTAGTTCGGTAGGTAAAATTATAACAAAGTATTAAATTGAACTTTAATAAACGAATTAATTTTTATATAAATAATTTTATTAAAGTTTTAATATTTAAACGTTATTACTTATTATAAAACTAGTTTATAGTTTTAAATACTTTGTTAACTTTAGCAAGTTATATATAACATTTTTAAGTGTTCTTTTCTGTTAGATTAATTATAAAAAGATTAGTATTCAATAAGTAAATAATAAATATATATATATATTAATAATATTTAAATATTATTTAATTAACATAAAAAGTTTAATATTTAAAGTATAATTTTTAAAAAATTATTAAGTTATAAATATCATAATATTAAAAAGAAATTTAAAAAACGGAATCTTACTTTAAAACTACTTATATAGTGGCAAGTTAATAAATGCTGGGTTTTTCGTATATTTCTTTTAAATATCCGAAATTTATAATTACGGTTAATTAAATAATGGTAATTTAATAGGTGAAAATAGGTAACGTAATATATATAAACCTTATGATTTATAAGAAATAAATAAACCCGACCATTATGTTATACATTTTAACTGAAATTCTTTTATTTAAATTATTAATATTTATTTATTATCGTTATTAATTTATTTTAATAATAGGTATCTTATAAAGACTTAATTTATATATTATTTTAGAAACTAACTAGAAACAATATATATAATTTATAATACTATATTGTATTAAATAATAATTTATATTTAACCCTAAACTGCCGTTCGTTATAAATGTAAATATCATAAAAATATAACTTTCCGATTTCTACCATTATATTTAATATATTATATAAGATTTACTAATATCTTTTTCGCTATTAAAGATTAAGATGTTATAACTGAATAAGTTTTCTATCATAATCATAATTTATTTTCTATTAAATTAATTTCAAATTTAATATGAATAAAAATATAATACATATTTCGAATTTCTTTAAAAATTTAAACACGTTTAATACGTTAGAAACTAACTTTATATTATATATATAAATATTATAATTACGTTACATCATTACTATATTAATAGAATAAATAGATTTAATATTAAAATTTAAATTTATACTCTTTAAAACATTAATATTTTCAATTTATTTATAATATTATTAACATTATACTATTAGTAATAATATATAAAATCCCTTTATTCTTAATTAAAACAGATATTAAACCTTTATTTATTAAGTTTAATAGCAAAATAAATTAAATAAAACGGTTATATATTTTAATATTTCTTCGCAATTTTAACCTTAAATTTAAAAGTTTATTAAAATTTCATAATAAATTCCTTTATCCTTTTAAATGATAATATATTGATTATAGCGGAATGAAATTAATATTTTCTTAATGAAAAATTTATTATAAATATTTATTTTCGTCTTTATATATTAATTTCGTTATATAATAAATAGATATTTCTTTTTTATAGAATAAATAGCAAGAATCTTATTAATAACGAACTTATATTAATTCTTGCGCTCTTTTATTTAAACTACATTAATTATACACATTTATTCAGGAAAAGCCTTTCCATTTCGTTTAAATTATGAAGAATAATAAAGTTTTATCGCTATGCCCTTATGGTTATACTAAATTCGAAAGTTATTTTAAAGCTTTTTCTTATAATAGATATTAACGCTCTTTTAATCGCATTAATAAATTAAGATATACTTCGTTATTTAAAAAGGTATAACTTCTAAAAATAAATAAATTTATTATAATTAAAATTTATTTCCTATTATATAAGGTCCTTAAGTTTAAGTCGTATTATCTAGGCTAAATTCAAGATATTAAATAATTACATTATTTATTAATACGATAAATATTTTACGTAATATTTTCCTATTTAGCAATTATTTATTATATTCACGGCAACGATAAATTATATTTCGGTTCCGAAAAGGCCTATTTCGAAACCGATTATTAATTTTCCGTAAGTACGTAATTTCTCGATTAATATCGGTTTAAGAAACTTATTTACGTAATGTCGATAAATTTCGACTTTAATCAACCTTATGCCGTCTAGCTAATTTAATAAGGGCAATCTTAATAACTTAAAAGATATTAAACTTTTCGCGATATATCTTAAGTTCGTATAAAATAGCTTTATAAGATTTCGCTAATCTTATAACTTCTTTAACTTTAATTAATTTTACGGCACATTTTTAAAGCCTTATAAATTATGATAATTAAAACATACCGGTTAAATCCGAATATAAACTTCTAATATTCCGTATTTCCGGAATCTCGGTAAAAACGATATTAATTATATTACCCGATTTAAATAAAATAATCAGCCAAATAAAATATGTTTATACTTTTATCTATATTAATAACTTTTCTAATACAATCGGGTTTTAAATTTAATTTTAGGCTACGATTTAATTTAACACGGGAAAAATAATCAAGTTTTATATAAATTTATATTATAAAATATGTAGTTTATAAAAGAATTACTAGTAAAACATGAAAAGAACGGTAATAAGCTTTAAAACTATGAAATTTAATTTTTAAATAAATATAAGTTAGGAAATTACGAATAATCATTTGTTGAATTATTCCGGATTCCGAAAATTATACGAAATTCCGTTGAAAATAGTCGTCGATACGGGTATAATTAGGTAATTTACGAAAAAGTTAAAAATTTAGTAAGGCTTCATATCCGATAGTATAATTTATTAATTTCTTCAATTTAGCTTTACGGTTACGTCTCCTTTAAAGAGATTATTTCCTAGTATAAAAACCTTTTTTAAAAATCATACCTTTTCTTTTTTACTTAACGATTATTTTTTTTAATATTTTATCCTTAATATAATATTACTTTAAAACGAGTTTAAATATATATAAAGAATTTTAATTTTCATTTTTGCTTAATTCTATATATTTAATTTCAATACTAAACTGATTATATATACTCGATTACAGTTATACTATTTAACGGATAATTAAATTAACCTTTTTTTTTCCTATTTTAATTTTTACAAGTTTTCGAAAATAATAATAAATATAATGTCGTCAATTATATTGTATTCTTAAGCTTATAATTCTATGTTCTGCTAATTCTAAGATATTAAATTAAAAGCAGCTAAATATAGCTTTTAACTTTTTTATTCTTAAAATTTGAAGCCTGTAAATTAACGCTCTTTCAATTTTTTTTAACGTTTTAATAATAAATTACTATATTTATCGATACGCCTTTATGGCCTTAAGGTTACTATAAAGCTATTTAAACCTTACCGTCCTATTAAAAGATATTAAATGGTTTTTTCATCCGTTTTATACAAATCTTTTAACTCTTCCGGAATAAACCTAATTTTATATTTTATACTACGCTTTTATTCTTTCGAGCAATCCTTTCCTATATATTCGTATTTACTACATTTAATTTAAAATAGCGCCCTACTTTTATTTTAAACGGGCTTTTTATCGTAAATCTTTTTTACGTTATAATTCGTATTTTTCTTCGTATCTTTACTTCGAAATTCGGCGATCAAGTTGTTATATATTTAATTTACCATTATAGTTAAGTACTAGTAAAATATTCCTTTAATTCGGTTTTTCTAATGAGCGCCGTCGTTTCGAATTAAATTAAAAACTATAATCACCTGCTAATTAACGTTAACCGACATATTAACTTCTTTATACCGCCGTACCAGGTTTTTTAAATCAACCATATAATTAAGCGCAATTTTCTGCTTTTACTTAACGAATTACAGCTAAATTTAAAAAAATATTTTTAATCGATATCTTTCGGTATAAATAAACGCTATAATACCTTAATTATCTCCGTAGTTTTCGTAAAACCCGTAATAACTGTTATAAGGCCTTCTTTAACGTTAATAATAATTACGGCGGTTAATTTAACTTTATCTACCTAGGTAAATGTCGCCGAATTCCCGTCGCAGTAATTATTCGCTATAAGGGCCACTTAAATTACCGTTTTTTATATCTCTTAATTACTACTATTTCGAAAGTAATTTCTTTTATTTAACTTAAAGTTAAAATATTTTTAATTTAAATACGTATCTTTCTTTTCGCTTTCGTTCGACAGCTTAGGAAATACCTTTATTATTTATTCTATATTAAAGCTTTCCGGCTAATCTTTTATATCTTTTTCAAAACACTTTTCCCGGCGCTTTTTTCCGACGCCATTTTATCGGATCCTTTTAAACTTCGCCGCGTCGACAAGCCTTTTGCTTTTAATCGATAACGGCTATTACGTATGTAAACGCTTATTTAACAACTTAAAATATTTTAAAACCTTTTTTAAAATCGAGCGATTGTTAAATCCTTACTTTAAAACGCCCTTACGCCGAGGCTGCCGTCGAACCTATCCTAACCTTCTATATCGAAACGGAGCGGTACTTCGAATATAACCCAGAATAAGTAAATCAGGATATTAATAAACAGAACTAGAAGATATTACCATATCAGTAATTATATTGCATTTTTAGCCCTATGGTTTTAAATTCTACTAATTCTAGGTTACTGGGGAAAAAGCAGCTAGATATAGCTTTCAGCTTTTTTATTCTTGCAATTTTAAAGCTACAAATTAAAGCCCTTTTCATGTTTTTAACGTTTTAATAATAAATTACTACATCTGTCGATATATTTTAGGTTACTTTATAGTAGTCTCTTTTCAATCGATAGTAACTTTTTTACTTTTTAATAGTTATAAAATGATATTTTAATAATAAATCACCTTATTTAACATATTAAAAAACAGTTTAAAATATTCGATCCGTATATTCAAAATAAAAATATGGTTCTTTTATTAAAATATAAATTTTTAAAAAAATCTTCTTAAATTTCTTTATTCATATTATTGCGCTTAGGTTATTATTACGATTATATACCATTCTTTATTTTAATTATAACTTAGTAAATCCGTATTATATTTAAATACCTTTGTTTTTTACATGTTTAAATCTTTTTATTTTTATATTAAAGATCGGTTAGTAAACATTTATACTAAATAGGTTAATACTTTCGAATAATTTAATTAATATCATTACTAATATTAATTCGTACTAATTTTACCCGTATAATTCCGTTTTAGTCTATTTTATTTCGTTTAATTGATTTCTAATATAAAGCGTTTTACCCTGCTTGTTAGTAAATACTTACAATTTTATAATCAGAAACAAATTAATCTTTTAAATATATCTTCATTTTAAATCCATTAAACAATAGTATCGGCTTATAATTAACTATATTTTCCGTCTTTCTATTATTACGTAATATTTTTCGCATATACTTACGTATTATATTTCGCCTAGACTTTAAGCTATCGATAACTTAATCTTTTTTAAATATTAAATACATCTTTTTATAATAAGCTAGATTAATTACAAGTCGTATTAGTTTTATTAATTATTATATTTCTAATCTTTTTACAAAATATCAAAGGGTTTATAAGGCTGTGATATTATATATTAAAGCATATACGCCTAAAAGAAAGGAATTTCCGAGATTAACATTTAAAAGGTCCTAGTTAAAAAGTAATAGTAGCAAAACCTCTTTAAATATTTATGAAAACAGCTATAACTAAGAGAAGTCAATACGCGTAATATTTAAATTAATCCCGTATAGGTTATTAATTAAATAAAGTTAAAGTTCAATTGTTTAATCGACTTAAGTTAGGTTTAATATACCCCTAAGCTGTTAGAAATTACCAGCTGAAGTTTTTATAATTTTAAGTATTATTTAAAAAGGAAATACCGTGATATTTTACAACCGCAAAAAAATAAAGAAAAATAGAAATAGGTAACAGGTACGTCGTAAAAAAATGGCATTTTTTATAACCTACTTACGAAAGCTTTTAATAAATTTTAAATTTATAATTTTAGATATTAAAACTTAATATTATACTATTAACCTATAAAAGTTTTATGAAAAAGGTACTTTACTAACGTAATATTTAAAATGGTTTAAGATTTAAAAAAAAGGACAATATAACGGAAACGAATAGTTATAAGAAAAAACGGAAGTAATTACTTTTAATTACCAGGTAATAACAGAGATAAAATACCATTTTTCTAAGCTTTTTTAAATGTTAAAATAACGTTTTAAATATTTTAAATAACTAAAAGAATTTCTAATATTATTATAATTTATGTAACTTAATAAAACTATTCGTTATTATAATTTAAATATATGTTTATTCGATTTTAATTTTCTATATAATATAAGTTTTTCGAAATTAATAATTATAAACGTTAGCATATTTTAAATTCATAATTAAACATATTATTTTTCTAGTAAATAACTATATTAGCTACTTATCATCTACTTAAATAATTAACTTTTTATTTAACTTTAAAACTTTAATCTTAAAAACTTTTATCTAAAGAAGCTTTATTAACGGTTTATAATAAAGCTAGTAACTTTATTTTCGTATTTAAAATAGATATTTTATTATCTTTACTTATTCGTTAAATAATAAATTCACCTATAAATACTATTATGTATCTTTAAACCGTTTATATTGAAAATTATTTAAAAAAATAAGTTATTTATATATAATAATAATCGTACGTTAAGATTTTATTATTATCGCATTATATAACGAAATAACGTATATAATAATTATAAAATAAAGTTAAATTTTTATTATATCGTAATAACTAAGAAAAACAGGTTCTATTATATTTAAGGGAATATTAATTGTTTTAAATAATAAACTGCCGACTTTTTCGAGATATGACTTGTTTAACGTTATAAACGTTTCGCTTCTATATTATTTAAAAAAATATTATTTAAAAAACTTAAAATAACAATTTGAAATTTCGAAAATTCGAATTACGAATATATTATTTTTCTAATAAATAATTTATATAAAATAGAAGTTGTTAACCTGGTAATTACGTGTTATCCCTATTTTTAAAAATTTGTCGGCAATTTAAGTTGCATTCTTAAGACTGTAATCCTGTATCCTAATTCTAGGTTTCTCATTTTCAACTACGGTGGGAGAAGCAGCCAGATATAGCCATAGCCTTTTTATCCTTATAATTCTAGGGCCATAAATTAAAGCCCTTTTAATCCTTTTAATACTTTAATAATAAATCACCTTATCGGCCAATAAAATTATTATAATTCATTTAACTCGTTAATATAAAAACGTTATTTAAATTTTATAAAATTTCCTTTATTCGTACTATATTGTAAATTTTATATATTATAATTGTATTTCTAAGGTAAAGAAATAAACTTAAGTACCTATTAATTATAATATATAAATTAGTCGGAACGGCTTTTAAACCTAAATCTTTTTTATTTAAATATAAATTCCGTAATTATAAAAATAATGATTTCTTTAAGCCGTATAAAACCTTTAAAAACTTCAAGTAATAATTCGAACGTATATATTACGGCACGTAGGGCTCGGCGATTAAAGCAGATTCCCATTAGCTATATAAAATCTAAGGTGAAGAAAAAGGGAAAAACAAAACAATCCTTACAGCTTAGTAGGCTAGAAGTAATGTGGGCTAGGGCTAGGGTTGGCCCCACCAGTACACAGACCACTCTAGGTACGTACCATAACAGTATATATATTTAGAAAAAACGTATTATATTAGTGTTAGAGCTGTACAACTGGTACACAGCTGTTTCACCTATTACAGCTGTTATCAGCTGCAGCTAGTTCTAGCTTCTTCTAGCTGTTTCTAGCCTTACCGCTAGACAACTCGGCTACATTACCAAGTGGGTCGGCGATGGTCTATATAATGCCGACCTACCAACCTTTGTATGTAGTCTTCTACAGCATTAAGGAACGCCCGGCATTCTTCTTTCCAAGCTTCTGATTAAGAGGTTCTTGTATATATATACAGCTTTACTAAGCCCTGTTCTTATTTAATATACGTATTAATTTATTAATTATATTATATATAATCGCGTTTATAATATTAAGTTAATAAAATTTAAAGTTAAATCGGATGAATTTAGTTATTAATATATATAAGAAAATTTTCTATTTATTAAATTTATAATTTAATATTTATATTAAGATAAAGCTAACGTTAAAACTTATCTTATTTATTACGTTTTTAAATATAAAAGATTTTTATTAATTATGTTATTCCATATATTTTATTTTATTTCCGTTTTATAACCGCTTTTTAATTTTTTACGTACTTATATTATATAACCTTATATTAATTTTTTAAACGGAAAAAGGAAAATATTGCGATGAAAAAAATCTAGTTTAATCGCTGCCGAAAATATAGCGTTAAAGATAATAAACAAGATATTACGTTTTTTAAAATTTAATTTATAATTCGTATTAACCTAAAATGGCCTAATAGCTTAGTGGTTACGAGCCTGGGTATCTTTTTTAATTGCGACAGGCTTAAGTACTTTGTTTCGATTAGTTTTAAGAAATAGCTGGTTTAAATCCAGCTTGGGCTACCGTTTCTTAAATTAGCGCCAGCTTAAAGGAGCTAACCAATTGAGGTTTCGGCCCCGTTACCGTGTCGGCGACAACCGGAGCGGTTAGGGGCTTTAAGAACTAATTAATCAAATTAATTATATACGTACTATTTGTTTGTTACCGTGTTAATAACTTGCATTACGTTTTTCCGGTTCTTAGCTAAGAAAGGACGGTTTTTAAACGGTGTTTCCCGGTCGCCTTTATGTAGAATTATTTGTATACATGTATATAGTAAACGGATTAGCTGTATGTATATATATTGAAATGGTGCAGAGTTTAAGGACTTAGCTTCAGGCTACTTAATCAGTCCCACTTAGCTCTGAGGGTATTTTTAAGAGCTTTTTACCTTTAGGCGTAACCCCGTTATTATTCATCATCGTCGATACTCTTTTTATACTGTGTTAATACCGATTAATATAGATTTACGTTATTTTACATATTGTTCTAACTATACGTTTACCCGTAACCGTTTTTTAGGATTATTTATCAATCGGCATTAAGTTTCTCCGGCTTAATTATTTAATATTTTCGGTAAGAAGATTAGTTTTAATTAATTACCGAAATAACTTCCGATTTTGCGTTAAAAAGTCGGAATAAATAAGGCCTTAATTAAAGAAGTTTCCTATTAAAACAGTTTTGAAAAATAACGGATAATTATAATTACGAAATAATGATTTGAAAAATATATGGTTACGATACGAACGATAGTAACATAATACGATAATACCGTTAACTTAGATTACGAACGATTAATAAAAAATTATTAGGTAGGATATAATGCTATTATAAAACGGAATTTTCCTTAATCGATAGTAAGAAAGTATAGGTAAAGGTGATAATAATGAAATATAGTTTAATTTATTTATTTTGGATTAATTATAGGATTTAAATAATACTTTCCATCATAAAATAATTTATATAATAAGATAAATATAAGCGAAAATTATTAGTAAAGATAAGAATTAACCGAATAATTTATAATAAGTAGCGCCGTAACGAAAATTACGTATTTAAAAATTAAAAGGTTAAAGTAATAAGATTAATAACGTAAGTAACGATATAGAACGGATTATAAATTTAAGTAAAAAACGGAAAGGGTTTATATAGTTAAATATTTCGATTTTAAAAAGAAAGTTATAAAAAGGGAATAACGTTTCTTAGCGATATATAAAAAAACGGATATAACTACTAAATATCGATATTTGAATTTATTTGTTATTAATTAGTTAATATTTAATATAAATGTTATTAGGTAAAATGCTATAAAATTTATCATTTATATTTAATCTAAATAATAAAGTAGTTAAAATAATAGTAAAGGTATTAATTTCCTTAATAAAGATAGTTCTGGCTAAATTAAAATGATAGCGACGTATTAATTAAAAAACAGTTATCTAGTTCAAAGTTAAAAAAAAATATTTGTTTTTGGATGAAAATATAATTATAAAATATATTTAAGAAAAATTTCAAAAGTTATTATTTACTTTATATTTAAGTATAGTTTAATTATTAAAGCGGTATTTTTAGATTTAGAAAATTACAGGATTATTTGTAATGATTAGTTATTTAAGTTTAGTTTTAGCCGATTTATTAAAGAATTTTCGACGTTTTTAAAAATCGTTATATAAGTAAGACTGTAAAGTTTAGTATTAATATCGGAGTTTTTTTATAAAAGAAATTAAAGTTTTATTTCGGACGTTATTATTTAATACCGATTAAAGGAATTATAAGATAAAAGCGAGATTTGTAAAGTTAAGTTTTTAAATAGTCCGATTGGATTATTAAAATTTGTAAAAATGTTAAATATTTTTAAAATTATTTGTAAAATATTTAAAGAATAAGAGGTTCCGTTAATTTGAATTTTTGTGGAATTATTTATTAAATTTACGGTATTACTACCAGAAGTAACGCTCGTAGAACCTGTTAATTAAAAGGATATCGGTTTCCCCGAAGATATAGTAGATAAGATTATATTTTTTATAATTTTCCCGGATTCGTTTGTTTATCCCGAATTTTATTTTATAGGTATTAAAATTATTAATTAGTTTAAAGACGGTTATAAATTATTTAAAACATATAAGTTTAAAGATATAAATATCATCGTTAAGTTTTTTTATTAAATAGATAATCCGAAGATGAAAAACCGAGTTAAGGCTGTATTTAAAGAAGTTATTAAATGGAACGATACTAGTACGAATATTTTGGGAATTTTTAAGTTTTACAATTTTAAGCAGATTCGGATTATTAAGAACCGGTTAAAAGCTTTACCGAAATAAATTTAACGTAATATTCTTAATTATATTTATAAATATTGTTTAAAGTATATTATAAAGGTTCGGGGTATTATTAAAAAGATTAAGTTAAAAGGGAAAAAGATGAATAAACACGAATATATTAAGAATTTATTTAAAAAGTTTTGGGTTAATTATTTTGAAAAAATCTAACATAATTTTTATATTAAGTTCGAAAATTTATACGTATTACCTTACGATAAAGCTTTAATATTAGTTAAGGACTAAATATTTAATAAGGCTGGATTAATACGCTATAACGAATATAAAAAATAATCGGAAATCCTTTTCGATTTTAATTATATAAAAAAGAACCGATTTTATTTTTTTAGTAAAAGGCGAAGTATTAACGTTCAAGGAGTTTTAGTCCGAGATAGGCGTTATCCGGCCGGTTTAATTAAATGTTTAAGATTATAAATACGTTCTAAGAATTAAAGATTATGTAAATACGGTAAATTTAAAATCTAGAAACTTTTAAGAAAAAAATAAAAATCTAAAAAACTTTACGGATTTCTTAGTATTACGTTCCGTTAAAATAGGAATTACACTGGGCTTAGGATTACGGTATTAATTTTTCGATTAACGTTATAAATTTCCAGCCGGACGAATTTAAACGGGAAATCTTGTATTGTAACCGAAATAATTATTGTAATAATTATTAAGGTAATTATCGAAAGTAATAAAAAAATAAATACGGTAATTTTAAATCTGGTATTTACTAGTTTTGCTTAAAAAACGAATATTTTATATATAATTGCAAATTATTTAATAATATGGAAAATATAGGGTTAATTTCGTTTGATAATAACGGTATTACGATTTACCTTAGGTTTAAAAATAATTGGATTAAGATAGGTATTATTTAATTGCCGAATATTTTTAAATATTAAACGATTAACGTTTAAATTTTTATTTAAAACAAGTTTTTAAATGGATATATAATTTGTTAAATTTTTCTAATTATTATTAAAAAAAATACGGTATTTTAATCGGCGGTACGGTATTACGGAACGTTCGGACAATTATAGTTTTAATACCGATAAAAATAAGGTACAGCTTAATTTTTTTAAACCGTTACGTTTTATTACGATTTTAAAACCTAATAGATAGGAAGTTTTTATTAATTAAAACCGGGTTACCGAGATTAACGTTATTTAATTTTATCGTTAAAAATAGATAGCTGTTTTATAAAGAAGTTTTATTACGTAAATAGTTATAAAGTAATTTTATAAAAATTAAAGGTACTTGTTATGTAAAGGAAATTTATACGGTAAAAATCGATAATTTTAATTAACTTAGTATGTTTATTAATGTTATAATAGCTAAGCGTATTGGTAAGGAAAAGCAATTTAGCGATAATATAGAAAAAATAAGATTGATAATAATAAGGTTATATAAGATATATTTTTATTTATAAATATAAATACCGGTATTTAAACGGACGATATTATTAGTTACGGCGGTTTAATTAATAAAGAGCTTATTAAGTTTTAAAAGGCGACGATTTAAAAGAACGTTAAAAGGAAATTTAAAGTTTTTTAGGCGGATTTAATAAAGGTTTATCCGGATTTTAATAAAGTTTTTAAAAATTTTATAGTTAATAAGGTATTAAAGGTATTTAGTTGTAAAAGTAAGGAAATAATTAAAATAACCGCAACCGAAATTCGAAATAATATTCTCTCGGTAGGAAAATAATAGAATCTTAAGATTTTTACTTTAAATATTAAGTATAAAGCGGAACGTAAAAGCGAAGTTAACGTTTTATTAATGTAATAATATAGCTTAGTTAAATCTATTATTCCGTTATTTAAATTTATAATTAAGCTAAATTATAAAGGCGGCGAAAATTTGATTAATAACGTTATTAATACCGGAACGGAATTTAATATTATAGTTGCGTTTTATATAAGGAAATATAGATTAATAATAAGGTAGACTTAAATATCGTTTATAAGTTTTAATTTTTTTAAAAAAAAGGTTCAATTTAACGATATAATTAAGATTTTTATATAAGTAGCCGGCCGATTAATTATTATTCCTTTTTTTATTATTAACGATAGTTATATGACGTAACTGTTAATATTAAAATTTAACTTTATACCGAAATCGAAAATAACTTTAAATATAGATCCGATGTTAAAAAAAAATTTAAAAATTTAGCCTTATAAAAATTAATATTTTCTCAATATTTATATATATAATAAATCTAGAAAAAAGCAGTTAGTAAATTTATCAACCGTTTTATTAATAAAAACAGGTTTACGAATAAAGGAATTAATACACTTATTATAAGCTTTGATATCTTTTCATATAATAATATATATGTTAATTAAGATTATATTAGCGTTTAAGAAGTTATTAATACTATATTAAATCTAGGAGATATTATTTTGCAGTAAGTTAATAATAAAAAATTCGCGTATGTTTTATATGGAATTTTATAGGATAAAAAGTGTAACAAAATCGAAAAAAATAAAACCGTATAAATTAATTTTATATATAAGCCGAAATAAAAAAACTTATTCTTATCGATTATGTTTTTTCCGACGGATTTCTATTATCCGGAAATTTACAACAAAAAAATAAAGAACTTATTAAAATTTAGTAAGTTATTAATTAAAACAGCGGATATCTTAATAAATCCGGAACTTTATTAATAACTTTATTTTTTAGTTTTTTATTATAAAACGTAATATACATGTTATTAAAAAACGATTAAATATAATATTTAATTTATTATGTAATAAATTTACCCGTACGGAAAAAGCTTTTTTTAAAAAAATGTTATTTCGCAAAAAAGTTACTTTAACTTAGCTATAACCGGAAAACGGAAAAATTAAAAATTATATCGCGCCTTTTTATAAAATCTATACGATTCCTTATAAGGCATAGCAAGTTAAACGTATAAAAATACCAATTAATATAAAAAATAAACTGATCGATATATTATAAATCCGGATTTAAAAAGGTATATTTAAATAATTATACGTTACGTATAAAAATGCTTAGTTTTTGATTTAAAAAAAGGATAATAGTTTGCGATTAATTAATTCCGTAATTAAGCTAAACGTTATTACGTTACGAAATGCGTTTATATTAAAGAATTACGACGACTTCTTTTTAGATTTTGTTATATATTTTTTAATAACGTTAATAAATTTCTTTTCCGGATATAATTAGGTTATTTTAATTCCTTTTAGTAAAAGTTATATAACGTTTTTAATCTCGCTAAGGTTATTTAAAATAATAAGCTTACTTATAAGATTTATTAACTTTATAACTAATTTTTATTACGTTAGTAGGATGATTTTTGTTAATTTAATACATAAAATAATTCGATTATTTATTAATAACGTTGGGATTAAAGGTCTTAAAATATGGTATAATAAGGTTAAAACTTTTCCTAGAATTAAAAGATTTATTTTTAAGTATCTCGTTAATATTAATAAGATATTTTTAAACTGTAAATTAGCCGGCGTTACGATTAGTATATAAAAGTTTTAATAGTATTTAAAAATAACCGTTATAATTGGATTTCTTTACGAAACGAATAGTTGTCGACCCGATAATATTAAAGTGGTAAAAATCTTAAAAATCGGACTGTATAGAAATATTACGGAAGTTAAAGCCTTTTTAAAGATTACCGTTTATTATCGGATTTTCGTTAAGTATTATGTTATAGTAATTAATCCGTTAATACGGTTATTACGGAAAAACGTGTCGTTTATATGGGTTTATAACTAAGATTTTGTTATGGTCACTTTGGAAAAAACGTTTACGATAATTCCGATTTTAATTATATTGGATTATGGTTTTAATATAGAATTAATTATTATAAAAACCGATTTTTATAAAAAAATATTTAAAAGTATTTTAGCCCAGCTAATTAATAAGGTCGAATATTTTACGTATTTCGAAAGTGGTATTTAGAAGGGAGTTAAATTAAATTATAATGCCGGCAAGTTGGAATATTAAGTTGTTTTTAAGATTTTAAAGCGATTTCGAAATTATATTTATAAAGTCCGATTTAAGTCGAAGATTAACGTTAAGGTTTTAGTAGCTTAGATTAATAATTTGCTACGTTTTTTATTTGGAGTTTTGTTTACCCGATAGATTATTTAAATAAAATAGTTCGATTTCGAAATTAAGTATATCCTTAAGAAGAAAAATACTGTTACGGATAATTTATTTAGGATTTTACCTGAGTTTTTTTAACGTACTGGACGATTAATAAGAAAGAAAAGTTGATAATTTTATTAATATTTAGCTAAATGTTATTTACCTTAATTTAATTATAATTTGGATAGCTTTTAGATATTATAAATCTATTTATAATAAGGATTTTTTATCGGAAATTAATTTAAAACGTTATAAAAGTATGCGAAGTTTTTAATAACGCTGGAATTTTTTAATTAATTTAATATTGCCTTAAGAAAGAAAAGGATGGCTTTTAATAATGAGGTTTTAAAGTATTTTGTTTAAAACGGTATTTTTTGGGGTAAGGTAAATAAGTAATATGGCAGTTATAAGGTTGTTAATACCGAGGAAAAATGCCGACTGGTAACTAGATAATATTACGAAAAGTTTAGTTATAAAGGTAAAAATTAGATTTACCGCCGTATAGCAATTTTTTATTATTAATAAGATATATATAAATATATTTAAAAAGCGATATTTACGTGCTTTAAATGTTAAGTAGTTAATCGATATTTCGAAAAAAGTTACGGTTTTTCGTAGTTTATTAATATAATAATTATTTAAGTAATTAATATTTAGTTTATATTTAACGATAATAGTTATAAGGCTACTGTCGAAATAAGGTGCGAATTATCTAATTATTTGGAAGTTAAAGTTTTATAATTGGTAATGTTAATAGTAATTAAAAAGTTCTTAAAAAACATATTTTTTCTTAATATAATATTCCGATTAGGATTAAGATAAACGGTAGTTCCGAAAATAAAAATGAAATTATTAAAATTTATATTACGTTAAATATCGAATGAAAAAAAGGTGTTGTTTACGTTGTTTAATATTAAGGATTTGTCGAAAGAGGATATATATTAATCGTTAAAGCCTTAATAAAAGTGATAAATAATATTAGTAAAAAATAGGTTAAGTTTTTGCTGAAGATAATTTTCGCGGATAATATTATTCTAATAAGTTATGGTCTCAGTTCTTATAAACTGCTATATAAACAAAGAGCCTTTTAACCAATTAAAACGGTGTTACTAATATAAAGGATTATAATTTAGATCCCGAATATTACGAAGAAGGATTTAATTTTATAGCGGATTTAATTTTTAAAAAGGAAGGTAAAAAATATAGTTAAAGTTACCCGGTTTATTAATAAATAAAGATATAAGGCTGTTAAATTCGCTAATTACAAGAACCGTAATAAAATAAAAGATAAACTTTTAGAAATAAATGATTTGGTATTGTTATATAATACGCCGCGATATATAGATATATATAGAAATATAAAGTTTAAATACCGCTAGACTTAACAGTACTTATTTAATAAAATAATTAATTAAGGTATTTACCGATTAAAGGAAATGAATAAAACGTTATTATAAGGAAATTTTCTTATTAATAGATTAAAGTAATTTATAAAAGATAAAAAGGTATATTAGGAATTAATTGATTTATCAAAGGATAATTGGATAAAACCGTTACCCGATTAATTAAAGGGAACGGAGAAAGGTATGGTTACGAAAAATAGTAAATTACCCGAAACCTGGTAATTTAAAATCTTAAAACCTGTAAAAACGACTATTAAGATATAAATTCTAAATGGTTAATTAAAAGGTTATACTGTTATAAATAATAAGGATATAAATAAAAACGATTAATTAATTAAAAGGAGAAATCTAACGCGATTAATTGTTTGAAATTAAAATATAAAAATATTATTTCCGAGCAGTTTTATTATATTACCAAGCCCCGATACCTTTATTATTAGCCGAAAAACTTCTTTTTAACCGATTAAGAAATTATATAAGTAGGATCGGTAATCTGATCCTTAAGTAATGCTTGGAGTTTGTTACCGGTGATTTTTTGAAATGCCGGATAATTGTTATTATTTAAGTCCTTAACGACCTGGGGTTTTCTATTAAAATTGGCTTTGAAAACCTTAAACTGATTATTTTTAAATATATACTTATAACTTTTAATGGATTTAACATAGTTACCGTAAAAGTTTTCAGTAAAACCTGGAATCGATTAATAACTAAAAAAGGGAAACATACCGGATTAATTAGGAATTTTTAAAGTATAATATCGTTTTTTATATAATTAATAAAATATAAAGTTATATATTTTAAATATTTAAATAAATAGCTTATTAATATACAGAAGGTTTTTAATTCATAGTAATATAAATTAACTTATAAGTTTTACGTAATTAACTTTAACGAAAACAATATTTATCTTAGGTTTATTTTTGGAAATAAATATTTTAATAATCGGATATTATATATTAATTATTTTTTAAAAGTTCGTATTAATAATTTATAATTTTAAACATTAATTCTTTGCTAAATCGAAAAAAAGGTAATTAATATAGTTTTTAATATTTATAATTAATTAATATAATATTATTAGATATAAGGTAAAGTGCTATTAAGGTATCTAGTTATATATATATATATAAGGAGTTAATCTATTTATTAAATACATGTATAAATTGATTTTACAAACGTAACCGGGGAGCACCCTTTAAAAACCGTCCTTTTTTAGCTAAGGGCCGGAAAAACGTAATGCGGATTATATGATACGGTAATTAACGGTAAGATATATCCGATTAATTAATTAGTTCCTATCGCCCTTAATCGTAACTGGTTCTTAAAGCCAGTTACCCCTCAATTGTCGCCGACACGGTAACGGGGCCGAAGCCCTAATTAGTTTAGTTTTTTTTAGGCTGGCGTTACCTAGAAAAACGGTGGCCCAAGCTGGATTTAAACCAGCTGTCTTTTAAAATTAACCGAAACAGGGTACCTAAGCTTATCGCAATTAAAAGAGATACCTAGGCTCGTAACCACTGAGCTATTGGGCCATAATATTATTATATAAGGTAAAAAGGAATTTATTTTAAAATGTTTAAAGGTAATACGGGTTATTATAATATGTTTATTTTAATATTTAAATAATTTATCGGTTTCGTTAAGATTTATACGAAGGAAAATTAAAATTCCTTAATTTCTATAAAACTTAAATAATCGATTAATAATGCGAAAAGTACGGATTGTAAATATTGGCGACGGAGTAAGTATAAATAATAAATTTTTTCTAAAACTAGAACTAGATATTATAAATATTAATTAATAAATACTAAACTGCTTTACGATATTAATAACGGGTGCCGGTTTTTTTTCGATTAACTTTATTATATTAGGAATAGGAAAATAAAATTTAAATAATAGAAAGTTATTTATAATTAAGTTCTTATAAGGTTGTTAGGTTTAAGCCGTATTATCCAGGTTAACTTAAAAATACGAAGTAATTATACTAATAATTAACACGATAAATACTGTACTTAATATCTTTATATACGGTAATTATTAATAGTTTTTACGGTAACGATAAATTATATTTCGGTTGTAAAAAACCTTATTTCGAAACCGATTATTACGTAATGCCGATAAACTTCGATTTTAATAAATTTTATACCTGTTAGTTAATTTAGTAAAAGGAATCTTAAATAATAATTTAGAAAATATTAAGCTTTTCGTAGTAAACTTTAAGTCCGTATAAAATGATTACTTTATAACCTTTTACTAGTTTTATAATTTTTTTAATTTCGATTAATTTTAAAATACCTTCTTAAACCTTTATTAATTAAAACTATTAAAATATACCGGTTAAATTTATATATCAAGTTCTAATATTCCGTATTTCCGGAATTTCGACGGAAACGGTTTCGATTACATTATCCGATTTAAATAAAATAATCGGCCGAATAAAATATATTATTACCTTTTCCGATATTAACAATTTTTCCGAAAAAAATCGGGTTTTATTTTTTATTTTCAGATACGATTTAATTTAAAACGGTAAAAATAATCGATTTTTATATAAACGTATACTAAAAAATATCCGGTTTATAAAAGAATTATTAGTAAAATTACAGGATGGCGAAAACTGGTTTAAAAACGTCGAAGTTTAACTTTTAAATCGATATAAAGAAAATTACGAACGATAGTTTATCCGGCTATTCCGGATTACGAAAACTGTCCAGAATTCCGTTAAGAATGGTCGTTAATAGGGGTATAACTGGGCAGTTTAAAGTTACCTATAAGATTGGGGTTTAGTAAAGCTTAATAACCGATAATATAATCTATCTATTTGTTTAATTTGGTTTTACGGTTACGTCTCTTCTAGGGAGAATAACTAAGGTTTTAAAAAGTATTTCTTTATTATTAAAAGTTATGATACGGTACCGATATTAAAAGAAAAAAGCTAGGTTATAAATAAGTACTTATCGGTATATAGGATTTTGAAATTTACGGGTATTACCAGGGTTATATAAAGGTTTAATACCTTTATTAAGCTTTAAAGTTTTATTAATATAACGGGTAACAAGTTTAGGGAAAATGGAAAAATTTAATATAAAGAAATTCTTTTTATAACGAGCAGATACAACGTTAAATTTCTGGAAATTACGATTAAGCTTAATAATAAAATCGGTTTTATTTTAAACGTATTTACTTTTTAAAGACCAATATGTTAACGATTTAATTACTTTAAATTAGTATTTACGTAATAATTTTAAGCTTTAAGTAAATTTAACGGTTAATAAGAATTTATAAGGAAAATAATTAATATAATATATATATATATGCAAATATTAAAAGGGAAAAGTCGAAGGGAGAAGTTAATATTAAAAAAAGCTATAAAGTTATAAAAGAAAAAAAGTTATAAAAAAATATAAGAACGAAAAAGGTATATATATATATACCTGATTATACGAATTGTAATAGCTAACTATATTTTCTTATATAACTTTAAATAAAGTTTTCTGGGATTTTCTTAGCGTATATAATTTTAATTAAAAAAGGTTTATACGGGCCTTGTATTTTTCTAATTAGTTACGTTCCCCGTTTAGTTTTATCTTTTAACGTTTTTTATATACATATAACTTTAAGTACTTATTAACTATATTTCCAGTCTTTATATATCTATATATTCTCCTTAGAGAAGACGTAACCGTAAAACCAAATTAAATAAATGAATAGATTATGTTATCGGTTGTTAAGCTTTACTAAACCCTAACCTTACAGCTCTAAGATTAATCGAGGTTAAAGAAGGTAGCTAGTTTGGAGTTTATAGCCCTTTTTCCTAGCTAATATCTAACACTTTTAATCGTAAGACTAGTAAAGGGTTATAAAGCAGCCATCTTATACGGACTTAAAGTTTACTGTAAAAAGCTTAATATTTTCTAAATTATTATTTATAAGGCACTTTGTATAAGGCCTATTAGATGGAAAAGCTAGAAAATATAAGGTTTATTAAGGTTAAAGCTTATCGGCATTATATAATAATCGGCTTCGGAATAAGGCTTTTCGTAACCGAGGTATAATTTATCGTTATTGTAAAAACTATTAATAGTTATCGTATTCGAAAATATTGGGTAAAGTATTTATTATGTTAATTATTAATATAATTACTTTATATCTTTAGCTTAGTTTAAATAATACGGCTTAAATTTAATAAACTTATATATATTTATATATTTTTATATATATAACTTTTATTTATAAATACTTACTTACATTTATTTTATAAATATTTATATCTCTTAATTAATTTAATACTATTTATTAAAACATCCCTACTTAAAAAACGTTTAATAAAGCTTATTTATTTTATCTTTAAATTTAAAGTTAAGGCCTAATAGCTTAGTAATTACGAACCTGGGTATCTTTTTCAATTGCGACAAATTTAAACACCTTGTTTCGGTTAATCTTAAGAAATAGCTGGTTTAAATCCAGCTTAGGCCACCGTTTTTTTAGGTAACGCTAATTTAAAAAAAGTTAAACCAATTAAAGTTTCGGTTCCGCCACCGTGTCGGCGACAATTAAAAGGTGGTTAGTAAAATTAATTACGATCAAGAACGTTAAAAACTAATTAATTAATCGGGTATATCTATTGTTAGTTACCGTATCACATAACTTGCATTGCGTTTTTCCGGCTTTTAGTTAAAAAAGGACGGTTTTTAAAGGGTGCTTCCCGGTTGCGTTTATGTAATCCTTTGTATACGTACTTAGTAAATGGATTAGTTTCTTGTATATAGCTAGTTAGATACCTTAATAGCATTAAATTTAAAGTTAAAAAAATTCATTAATTTTAATTAAGTAATCTTAGTTAAACTGTTAATATCCTTATTTTTTATATTATTAATATAAAAAAATAATAAAGAAATTATTCTATAAATTTTACCGGTTTAACCCTTTTCCTTAATATATACCTTATTTAAGATTTAATAGGTTCTTTCTTATTTCCCCTTTTAATATTAAAAAAACTAAACCCTGGGAACTATTAGGAATATTTTTTAAGTTCGAAAATCAAATTAAGTTTTAGCATAATATTATTACTTTACCCCTTTAAAGGACCTTTATTTTATTAAATAATAAAAAATATTTTCACTTAAAAAATATTGCTAACTTAATGTATTTTATCGCTTATAATTCTACCGAGAATAAACTGGTATATATTTTTAAAGGTAATCGTTTTATTGCCTATTCATATTATATCCCGATAAACGAAATGTAAAAAGTTATAATTCAGGCATTTACGTTAAATTTTGTTTAAACCGTAATATATAATACTATTTAAACCGACGAAAATAAAACTTATAATTACTAAATAAATATTTTATATATCCGATTAAACCGTTTCCTAATAGTATTTAATACTGCCACTTTTAAAAACCGAATTAAAAGGATAATATAACTTTATTATAACGGATAAATACAAGTTAATCTTAATAATTTACTAGTTCGTATAATAAAAGCTAAAATTCTAATATAAATTAAAAATAGGAATTATAAAACCTAAATTGCTTATTTTTTTATCTTATCGTTAAAATTTTACCATAATATAAAATAAAATAAAAAAATTATAGAGCGAAATAAAAATAATTAATAATTTTATTACGGTAATTAAGAAATAGTTGGGATTATATTTAAAAGCAGGTAATAAAAAAGTACCTAAGTATTATTAACCGGATAAACGCTTATCGCTTATTTCGGAAAAATTCGAATTATTAGTAATACGTTTTTTTCTTTATATATTCCTTATATTTCCGTTAATTAAACTTACTTTTTCTTTTTTAATAAATCTTAATCATAATAACCTTTGTTTAAAACCAGTTATAACTTAAAAGCTAAATACATATTATAATCGCGTTTTAATAATTAACGTATTAAGGGTATATTACGAAAAGAAAATATACGACGTAATATAAATAAATAAAAAATACCTATAAAAATACTAAGAAATGACCGGAACCTTACTTTATCTAAAAATAACCTAGCTGGAAAAAATATAAAAATCGATTAATAATAATATTTTTAAAAATAAAGCATAAAAGGATAAAAAAAGAGCTAAATAAAGAAAAAAAATTAACGAACCGAAAAAAACGAATTCTTAAATTAAAAATGATAAAGGATAAACCGCAAAAACAAATCTAAATTAATTAATAAGTTTTTATATATTTATAACGTTAAAAAGTTATTTACGTTAAGTTATTATTTATTTCTTACGATAAATCGATAACGAACTTTATCGTAAAAAAAAAGCTTAAAATAATATAGGGTTTAAGGATTTAACTTTAAGCTAATTAATTAGTCCTACTTAGTTTTAAAAGTATTTCTAAGAGCTCTTTTCCTTCGGGCGTAACCCCGTTATTATTTATTATCGTCGACACTCTTTTTCTACGGTTTTAATACCGATTAATATAGATTTACGTTATCTTATATATTTCTCTAACTATGCGCTTACTTACAACCGTCTTTTCGGATATCTACTAATTAAAACTAAGTCTTTCTTATTTAATTTAATATAGCTAGATATCATAATAGCACTTTACCTTGTATACGGCGTATAATATAAAGTCGTTAAGTTTAAGCCGTATTATCTAGGCTAAGTTAAAAACACGAAGTAATTATACTAATAATTAATACGATAAATATTTTACTTAATATTTTCGAATACGGCAACTATTAATAATTTTTACGGTAATAATAAATTATATGCTTTAGTTACGAAAAGCCTTATCTTAAAGCCGATCGCGTAATACCGACAAATTTCGACCCTAATAAACCTTATGCCCTCTGACTAGTTCGGCAAGGGGAATCTCCTGGAATGCAAATAATAACTTAGAAAATATTAAGCTTTTCGCGGTAAACTTTAAGTCCGTATAAGATAACTGCTTTGCAACTCTTTACCAGTCCTACGATTAAAAATGTCAGATATTAGCCAGGAAAAAGGGCTAGGAACTTTAAATTAGCCACCTTTAATCTCGATCGATCCTACGATTGTGAGAAGGTTAGGGCTTGGTAAAGCTTAGCAACCGATACCATAATCTATTTATTTGTTCAATTTTGTTCCACGGTCACGTCTCCTCTAGGGAGAGTATACGGCGTATAATAAAAGCAAAATACGGAAAATTATATTTATAAATTTTTAAAAACGGAAAAAGTATACAAAAAAGATTATTTAGTATAATATAAAGTTAATTAAGTTTATTAATATCGAAAATAATAGTTAATTTAATTCTATTATAAACGATTTATTACGTTATGAAAATATTATTCGTTTAAAAATAATAACGAAAATTAATAAAATTAATACAGGTATATTACGTAAGTTTTAAAACATTTAAAAACGTTATTTCCGGATAAAAAAGGTACATATAAAAAAGTATAAATTCTACCTTTTAATAGTAATAAGGAATTCTATATAACGATAATTAAAAACTTTTATATTATAAAAAATATCGAACTAATTATTTCTAACCTTTATAATTAATATTAAAACGAAGTTATAAGATAAAAAATATCATTTTTATAAAATAAGGTACGTACAATCTTTTTGTAAAAACAGTTTTTTATATATTTTTAAGATTTCGTAAAAAAGGTAATAACGTATATTATTAATAAGGTAAACTATCTTACGGTAAAAGATATAATATTAATCGAATATCTTACTAATATATCTGAACCGAATAAATTATATAAATTTAATAACAATTATTTTAAATTTTTTGGTCATAAATATATAAATTTAATAAATTAAAAATATCGGAATAAATTAAAAAAATTAGTAACCCATAAAATTAAAAAGCATTACTAAGTTATTCAAGGATATATAACTATAACATACAGCTATTAAAAAGCGATAAGTTATTTTTAATATTATACGTTATTATTTACGAAAATTTAAAAATGTTAAATAAATTTCTTAATTTTAAAAATATTACTCGATAATTTTTATAACCCGTATAAAAACGTTTATAATACCGTAATAAGTAAGGCGTAAAAGTAAAAAATAAAATATTATTATTATGTTAAAAAACAATACGGATTAAGAAATTAAGTAAGTTAAGCGTAAAAAAAAAACACTTAAAAATGATTTTGAAGCTATATATTTCCAAAGTTTTATATAAAGCCTTAAAGTTAATTTAAGAGTTAAAGTTAGCTTTAACTTAAGAAGGGAACGACGAAAAAGATTTATATACTTTTAATTTTAATTTATTAATATTAAATAATAACAAAAATCGTTTTAGTAACTTTGAAAACGCCGCTTAAGTTATACGGAACGTTGACGAATATAAATAAGTAATTAATATATTAAATATTAATATTTATAAGTTGTTGACAATTATAGTTAACTGCTTATTTTTAAAGGAAATTATAAAAACCTTGTATCGAAAAATACAGCGTAGAGTTTTTCTTATTAAAATTAAGGAAATTTTTTAATGCGGAATTTTTAAATTTACGTTTTTTAGTAAAGTTACTTAAAAGTAGTGTATAAATATTAAATAAAGGTTAAAAATGAAATACATATTTATAAAAGAGCTAAATAAATATCAAATACGTATTTATATAAAACGGTTTATATAACGAAAAAAAATTAATTATACCGAAACCGTAATAAATACTATAAATGTAATATATTAAAGGATTTTAATAACGTTAACTCTTTTTCTCAGGTAATATATATTTTAAAGAAATTTTATTAATATATTTTTAAACGCTAGGTTAAACGAAAATATGTATTTAAAATAATTTCCGATATTAAAGGCGTATTTTACTACGTATTTTAAAAATAACAAGACATATAGGTTTTCCTTTAAAAAGGTTATTAAGTTAATAGATTTATTATACGGCTTAAAATAAGCCGGAATTATTTAATAATAAGAAATAACAAAAATATTTATAAAGTAAGGTTTTTGTCCGTTAATTTCGAATAACGTAATATATTATAATTTTAAAATTAGAAACGTTATTACTTTATATGTAAATAACTTTTTATTGTTCGGTCTTAATAAATAACGTTTTAAAGATTTCGTTAAAAGAATTATTAAAAACGTTTAATTAAGGATTTACGTAATACGGATTAATAGCTAGACGTACGAATTATCCGTTTTTTACTAACGGCAAATATTAAGTTAAATTAATAATAATATATTACAAAATTGTTAAAATTAATTAACTTAAACTAAATAAAGAAAAGTTTATATTATTCGTTAAAAATTATTTAAAGTACGTAATAAAATATAAAAACGTCATTAATAAAAAAACCCGTTTAGATATATTTTCTTAATACCGGAAATTATAAGAAAATTATTTATATTATAAATATAATCATTTAAAGTTATTTCAAGTAGTAAATATAAATTTTATAAATAATTATAAATTAACAAAGTTTTCGATAATCTATATATTTTTTATAAATAATTTGTTTATTTTATAAATTTCGAAATTATAAGGTATTATTATTAAATATATTACGGACACGCATTACGTAAAAATGGGAACAGCAATTATAAAGGCAACTAAAATTAAAAATTAATTACTAAAGTTAAAGTTTATATTTAAAGCCTTATTTTTATGTTAGAAAAAAATATAAATAATACGAAAAAACGTTATATTTGAATTAAATATTATTACATGCGTTGGAAAGTTTAAAAAGGAAATATCAATTTTTAATACGTAAAAAGTAAAAATAATCCTGCCGATAAATTTATTAAATTATTTAACAACGCAAACTTTAAATGGTTTATAAACAACTTAAAATTTAAGAAAATTTAAAAAAATTTAAAAAATATTTAAGATTTAATTAAATCAATTGGCAAAAAAATAATCCTGCTGGATTCCTTTTATACCGGAAAAAGGGCGTTCCTTTATTAAAACCTAGTTTTCCTTATTAAAAACAATAAACGTAAAATTTTTTTTATAATTACTCGAAAGTATTTATTTACTTATAAATTTTAAAACTTTAACCATTAATAAAATTACTTATTTATATATATTTATAACTTTTTACGTTAATCTTTATTTAAAAGCGTTAATATTTTATATATAACTTATAACTAATTAATATCTTTTAAGTAACCGGAAAGAAACTTTTTCTTACTAATTTTTTATAAAGGGGAACTTAAAAAGGAACAATTTTAATTATTTAGTAATATTGCCGGTAAAAAATAAATTCGATTTTTAAAGCTATAAAACCTTTAACGTTACAGGCTAGTATTTGTAAAGCGTTTTTTTATGTTAACGTTTAACCTAGTTCGCAATATTTCGAAAAAAGTAAACCATATATTTTAAAGCGGTTATGAAAAAACCGGTAAAACGAAAAGGCCGGTTTTTTAATATAACGGCTAATCGCGTAGTCTTATTTTAAATAAAAATAATAAAAATAACGGTTTTATTCTTACATAAATTAAAATTTTTAATACCTTTTTAATAGATTTTCCTAAAGTTTTAAAAATTACATAAACAAGGTTATTTAACGCAAAAGGGCGTATTAGCAATTAGTGCTTTTAAGTGCTTGCGGTTAATACGTTTAAGCTGCGGCTATTACTTAGGATAGCCTTTACCTAGGAACCATTTTTTGTACAGCTAAACGTATATGTAAGGGCGATTACCCTCAGATTTCTTCAGTCTTTCCTAGAACAACTATGCGCTATTCGCTAGATTCCTGCATTTCATTACTGTAACTGCTGACAATATTTTAAAAACTAAAATATTATAAAACTAATTTTTTTTTTAAATCTATATATATTAAATCATTAATTTAAAAGCTCTTATATACTTTAAATCGCGTAACGTTACGTTTATTTCGCTTATGTATACGCTAAGTTAATTATTTAGTAGCATTTAATATGTATCATATCTGTACAGTAGAGTACCCCTGTTAAAAAGAAGTAGTTTTGTTGTAGTAACCCTCTGGCTACCTTGGGTCAAGTGTGATAGCATGGTTTAAACAACAACAACGGGCAACAAACCGAGAAAGGTCCGTAGACCGAGATGAAATGCCACCTGACCACCCCAGCAATGCCAGCAACGGTTGCAATGGCGTACCAGCACGGTATGTCAGTGGGTACTTGAAAGCGGCCTTCAACGTTGTATAGGTGGGGGCTGAGTCAGACTCAGAGAAACCCGGCTTCTTAAGACAAGGCGCCGAGGCCTTTTCCACACCTCCAACCCCCCCGCAGTCGATGTCGTCGTTGCCAACTGCATGAGTGACTTGGCAACTCCAAACCCCTTGACAATTGTCGTATTGATTTACTTGGTATACAGCATGATGGAATCTGACACTAAAAGCTTCGCTTCCCCTCCTGAACCTAGTCATCGCCATCCCCATATACCGCATAGACAATCACCCCA